>BGNK01006660.1:0-24666 GCA_003297005.1 Symbiodinium sp. clade A Y106 | reverse complement strand
GACCCTTTAGCTGAGACTGGCATCGGTGGCGGTGGGCCTTTTGGGCCTCCCGAGGCCTCTGAGGGTTCTCCCCGCGGCGAGTGCGTCCTCGATTCATCAGAATCGCTGGGTGCCACCACTTGGGTGGTTCTCCGCCTTCTACGGACTGGCGGTGGCGTCCGGGATGTAGCTCGTTCCCCTGTGTTTCGAGATGGAACCGACATGGCTCGAGGCTATAACACTTGCTGATACTGTCCTTGAGTCCCTGAGATCAGGCAGGANCACCTCATTGCCGAGGTAGATAGATGGAAGGAAGGGCAGTCAGGCTTCCGTGAGAATGCCACTATGATGATAGCAGTTGATGCCAGACATGCCATGAGACAGGGAGTTGTCTTCTACCGTAGCAAGAACGGCGTGTTTCTCACCTCGGATCGCATATCTCCAGCGTCGATTATCTTCTATGAAAGTCTTAAGGACAATCAGAAGTACGATCGGCGAGGCAAGCCCATGTGAAAAGGTCTNCGTGTTTCTCACCTCGGATCGCATATCTCCAGCGTCGATTATCTTCTATGAAAGTCTTAAGGACAATCAGAAGTACGATCGGCGAGGCAAGCCCATGTGAAAAGGTCTCGTTATGTGAGCGCGTGATTCGAAGAGCTTCAATAACCGGTGGAGTAACTCCCCTAGTAATGTTCACTTCCCCCGTACCTGGATGAGCAACAGTCGCCGTTCCCGTCTTGGCATGTGGCACCAAGTTTGGCGCTATCGTAGGGGGAGTAACTCCTCGCTTCGGGGGAGTTACCCCACCCTCTCCGACCGTAGCACTCAGCACTGCTCCTCCATTAGACGGATTGACTCCCAAACTTGGAGGCTCCATAATACTAGCCGGAGTGGGCGGAGGCGGTCCTGAAGGTGCGCCCCGGCCTGCAACAGCTTCTGATGGAGGTGACCCTTTAGCTGAGACTGGCATCGGTGGCGGTGGGCCTTTTGGGCCTCCCGAGGCCTCTGAGGGTTCTCCCCGCGGCGAGTGCGTCCTCGATTCATCAGAATCGCTGNCGGACTGGCGGTGGCGTCCGGGATGTAGCTCGTTCCCCTGTGTTTCGAGATGGAACCGACATGGCTCGAGGCTATAACACTTGCTGATACTGTCCTTGAGTCCCTGAGATCAGGCAGGAAGCACTGAAAGAATAGCTCACTGACTGAGTTGCATCCAGGGCCGCGGCCGGAGTGAACCAGGCCAATTTGCTGAGCCATGAAGTGGGCATAGAGGGAGCCTCAAATCTCCCATTGCTGAGAGTTTCGCTACCTCACCAACTCCTGTTTAATGTAGAGATTGTGGTCCGGACGGACCCCAGCCAAAGACTGTGAAGCGGACTGCAGCGCGGACTGCAACAGGGCGCTGGTGCTGCACAAAATCATGCTGCGAAGCACACAGTTCCCGACGGACTCATGGAAGTGCAACATGAGGTCTGAGGCGTCAGCTCCGCAGGCAGCTCAGATGGGAAACTGCAACCCAACACTGTCAGCTCAAGAATACCCTTCCTCCACCAGACTCCTGGCATAGTTTGCAGCTCTGAGGAGCGGAACGACGCAAGTGCAGTGTTTAGACACGACGTGCAATGTCAGTGAGGATGGATCATCGCTATCCAAGCTGGAAGCCACGATTGAGCACTCGCTAAGCGAGGTCAACGTTTCACCACCAACCGGATCGTCTCCCCGCTGCGTGCGAATGAAATGTTGTTGTTGTTGTTGACATCGTTGTTGTTGTTGTGGTGTCGTCATTATCATTGTTGGTGCTGATCGCGTTGTTGGTGTTGTTGTTGCTGTTGTTGTTGTTGGTCGAAATCACTACGACAGCAACTCAGCACTGCTGCTGCTACTGTTACTACGACGACGACTACTACTACCACCACTACTACGACGACTACTACTTACTACTACTAAGACGACGACTACTACTACGACTCCTCCTCCTCCTCCTCCCACTGGTACTGCTGCTACTCCTGCTCCGCGCTCAGATATCTCAGAGCATGTGGTTTAACAGGTTGAGGTTTCGTGTGGATGTTTGCGTGATGGTTTAGGTTACGGCCCAACCCCCCTGAATGCGGCTACAGTTCGCCGTACTAACACAGACACACAGACACACAGACACACCGACGCACCGACACACAGACACACAGACACACAGACACAGACACAGACACAGACACAGACACACACACATGGTAGTTCTTGTGGACAACTGCCTGAGCGAACTGAGGTGAAGGACCGAGTAAAGGTTTGGGTTTGGTCTTGGGGGTAAGGGTTTAGAGTGTTTAGAGGTCAGGGAACACTGATGATACATCTTTGATGATTACTCCTAGGGTGCAGGAGCATGGTCTGCAGCGTGTCAGGACCTCTTTCACCAGGGTTCCTATTGCTGCTACATGGAAACCTTACTAACCGCGTCTTCTACGCCCATAGAGCCTGTCGAACTTCTTTGAGCTATTGTAAAACCTAATTATTTAATTCACATAAACCTGGAGAGCCCCACATAAACTAAACCCTTCTAAAACCCTACAACCTTCGTACAAAGCCACAAAGGCCCTACTCTATATGAACCGTCCCGGCTCGCCTCTTGATGCGCTTGGGCACCCGGCTCACTGCGCAACGCGAGGTTCAAAAAAGAGGGGCGCGGAAGCCGCCGACTCGGATGGGTTACGGAAGCGGTGTAGGATCTGACAGCGGGCTGTGTTAAAGGCTCTTACAAGGCTTAGGGTTTCTATAATATAGTCTTCGGAATTGGGTTTTGGCACGGGGTCGCTCAGGGGATATGTTGTGCATTCAGAGCTAGGGATCCCCCTAGTCAGGGTTCAGGGTTTAGGGGCTTAGGGTTTGTTAGGGTTTAGTATTGGGTTTAAGTAAAGTCTGGAAGGTTTTAGGCGAATCGTCTTGATGGCTTTGTAGGGGTTGCGTAGGATTTCCTGTAAGATTTTACATGGATCATTGCTGAGATTTCTGGGGTTGAACATAACTAAGGGCCTGAAATATTTTTGATAACAATATCCAAGAATCATCATCATCCTAGCAACAATCAATCAAAGTAACACTTATATTGACAACAAATAATGTACTAATAAAAACATAACAGTCGAAGCAGGGTTTGGCGGCAAAGTGTTTCATAGGTACATATGGGCCAGAAAGCAAAATTATTGCTAAATGCTCAACCCCTAAATTTCGGCCTGAAGCTTAATACAGGGGCCTTAATAATTAGGATAGGGTTTTGGGGCTCCTTTTACTATAATAGGTAAGTATTGAAGCCCCTATAATCCTCCACACACTCGAAACCTGACTGCTTGAACGCTCACACAATCCCTCTGGATGTCCAAAGCCTCCCACCTCATCTGCATAGCTCTCGAATGTGAGGCGACAGCAGGGTTCTTTTGGCTTCAGAGTTCGGTCGGCACACTTTCTGGCCCGGACTGTTCCAGTCCAAAACCCCACACCTTATTCAGGTTCACGCCATCATCATCGTGACTGGCAGATGCGTCGATCACTAGCAGTGCGGCGACCGCAGTGATTACTTATGAGACTGTGGTTACAGTCAAACACTCGATGGAGTCCTTACTGATCGCATTTTGCTCTCGCTCTGTCTGTGTTTCAAAAGGGAGACAAAGATGTCATACAGCTCTCGGGTAATGGGCTTCCCAAGCCTTATAGCCCGAAACCCTCGACGCAAACCCAGACCGAACAGAAAGGCCAAAGAGAGCCCAGCAGCAAGAAATGCGCGCACATAAACATTTAACAAGACGTTTTGCTTACTGTTTTCATATGTATTTTTGAGATTGAAATGAGTGATATTGGCTAAGTGGGTCTGCCAGGGCACAAAGAACCGCAAAGCTCTGTAGGTAGATTTCAGGTCTTAGGTGGCGTTATGGTCAAACAATGCTGAAGATCTACTTCCTAAGCCTCATGGTCCTTTCATGATACCTTGAACCCACAACCCCTATAAACCTAAACCTTAAACCCACAACCCCCATGAGCAAGCTTTAGTAAAGTCGACAAAAAAATCATGCAGGGCCGTGACAGGAGTTGTCCCAGCCAGTGGAGAGGTTCCTGAGGCCGCACCACTCCTGTGGATCTTTTAGGGCTTGGGGTCAAGGGTCGAGGGGAGATCATGAAAACCAGAGCCATAAAACAGCAAAAGACACAGTATCAACAATGCAACGATATTGGCGATTTGCGAAGAATAGAGATAAGGCAAAATAAATACTAGTACTAGCATGTACTTGCTATATTCAATACAGTAACAATGGCACGAAGGAACCAAACCCTAAAGATATGATGACAACAGATCTAAAACAGTAACAGTTAGCACTGTGCAGGTGAGTGACAATGCTAGGAGTACAGTATAACAGTGAGAAGATTGATGCTGGTGATGATGATGATGATGCCGATGATGACGGCGATGCAGTTGTTGGTAGTTCATGCCAACTGTTCAGTTGGCACTGCTGCGACTGTGTTGTTACTTCTTCTGGTGGCTTTGACGTGGTATGATGGAACTCCTAAACCAACGATTCCCAGGATGACGACGACGACGGTGACGGCCCCGACAAGCTACTATACTACACAATTAAGAACCACATGGAACAAACCGAAGGTGCAGCTCCGCTACCAAGAAAGTGTTTGTCTGTGCCATAGCAGAAGCCCCGTCGGCCATGAGAGCAGAAACAAGACCCCAACTTTTCCAGAACACTGAGGATACTTGCGCTCTTTAGCTCCTCTTCTAGTGCTGAAATCGACAGGCATGCCTCAGGTTTTTAAGCTTTCCCTGTTTCTGCAGCTAGCCCAAGCTTCGCAACTCTACCTGAGAAATTCCAATGCCCCACGGCGGGAAGCCCCCAAACTCTACAGGAAGGCACGCAACCCTGACAAAGTGAACCTTCGAAGCTCTGCCCTTGGGTGAAGTCAGCGGGTCCACAGTGGGGCAGTAACCTTTCGGCGGACCGAGACGAACGGAGGGCTTCTACTTAGGGCTTCCCTTATCACAGGGCTTAGTCGACAGGGCTTCTTTGGGGTTTCGCTTTTTGACGACTTTTTGCAGTGAGTCTCTTCCACAGATGTGGGACTGGGGCTGCACAGTACGGATCAGGGTGTGTTCTCATAGATACCAGAGCACCAAGGTACAGCGAATAGATCGTCTGTTCGCAGTTTGTCAAAGTTGTTGAAAGACCGACCGCGTATGTATGAGCCAACCAATCTTCAAGTCCTTCTTTGGGAATCTTTGTGATGGTGCATATGGAAATACTTCATTCCATGCCTTTTTCATATTTCCATATGCCACTGTTTGTAATCAAGTCGATTCGCCGCATCGGCACGATACTTTTGACAGCAGACAATCATCTTGCTCGTGAGCCACTACAGAGGTGCAAGCCTAGCTGCGTAGTGCAAGATGATGAGACGTGTCCATGACGCCGCGAACCATGAATCACAGCAACACGTTGTCAAATATGTTAATCAAGTTCTCGCGGTCATACTTGCGTCCTTGTATCGATTGGTTTGGGAAGAATGTGCATTTGCATATGTTTGTATGTATGCATGTACATATTTGTAAAGTCTTTAGATGATTGTACATATATATATAATGTTTATATACACATACACATGTTTACATGCTGTAAACATGCACACATGATACATGCATGTGTGTGAAAATGCTTGTTCCTTATCTGTGTACTTACATAAGTATATGCCTATCGGCAATCACCAGCACCAGCAGCGGCCCCGGCAGCACCGGCAGCACCAACATCAGCACTATCACCAGCAACGGCAGCAGCAGCAGCACCACCACAGAAACATCACCACCACCACCAACAACAACCAACAACAAACCAACAACAACAACCAACCAACAACAACAACCAACCACCACCACCACCACCACCACCACCAACAACAACAACAACAAACCAACAACAACAACAACAACAACAACAACAACAAACCAACAACAACAACAACAACAGCAACAGCAACAGCAACAACAGCAACAACAACAACAACCACAACAACAAAAACAACAATAACAATAATACTACCAAGGTACAAACAGCAGCAACAACAATAACAACAGTAATAGTAATAACAACAAGAACAACAACAGCATCAGTAGCAACACCACCAGCAGCAACAGCAACGATAAACACAAGTTCAAGCACATCATGAACACAAGCACTAGTAGCACGTGTACAATCACCAGCGGTTCTGCTGTCAACATCCCTATGACAAGCACTACCACCTTGACAACCATCACCATCGCCCTGTAAAACCCTCACACAACTTTAAAATAAGACCCTCAGCAAGTGTATCCCGGTATCTCTTATGTCGGAAGCACACACTTCAGTTGAGGCCGGACACAGCCGCGGCGCTCCTCGAATCCATCGTGTCAGATTCCAGGAAACAGGGGGGTGAGATTCAAGAGGACGCACCGACTTTGGTAGGGCTTCTATAGGTGTTTGACAGGAGTTTAGGGTTTCCAGAAAGGGAGGATCTTGCGTTGAGTCCAGGGCAGATCGCGAGTTTGATGACAGGTCGGGTTTGGGGATTAGGGCTTAGGGTTTAGGGTTTAGGGGTTTAGGGGTTTAGGGGTTTAGGGTTTAGGGGTTTAGGGTTTAGGGTTTAGGGTTTAGGGGTTTAGGGTTTAGGGGTTTAGGGTTTAGGGTTTTTGCGGTTTGGTCTTAGGATTTAGGTTTGGGGATTCTGAAGCTGCCTGACAACCTGCTGCCTGCTCTAGCTCGGCATAGAATACTACAAGTACGTACCGTGGGCTTCTCCCTGTGTTGCTTGGCTCCCCTTCGTAATTGCCCATAGTGATCAGCAGCGAGAAAAATAGCCAAGAGCCCAAGAACAGAATACAAGTCTCGTAAACCCTAGCCACCTTCCATCCCAGCGCAGCAAACTCTAGCCTGTAGCAGAGGACGATATGCTTCATAGCTCAGACACAGTGATACAGCAACCCCCAAAAGCACCAAACCAAGGACCTCGAAACACCACCAGCCCTGAAACTTCTCGCCGAAATCCCACAGCCCAAATGCTCATCGAACCCCTGTACGACCTTTGTATAGCCCTGAGAAAATCAATACAACCCATACGGGGACGAGAACGCCCAAATTCCCAGCTTCCCCTGCGCCTCCTGTCAGCCAGGGTATGCCGAACTCAGGTTTAGACAAAGCCTCACCATGGTGGGGTTGGGGGCTCCGTAGGGTTTAAGTTTAAGGTTTAGGGTTTAGGGGTTGAGGGTTTAAGGTTTAGGGGTTTAGAGTTTAAGCTCAAGTCTGGGAGCTTGGAGGTTTACGGCTCCGGAGTAATGTGTTTGCATGGGCTTGTTCGAACTCCTCCGGGCTTAGAGTTGCGGGCTTCGGATGCTTTGCATAGGGCCTGAGGGTCGATTTCATATGTCGTTCGTCGTCGGAGAAGTCATCCGTCACATGAAGAGCAAAGCAAAAGCGTCTACGAAGACCACCCCCCCCGCTCTCCCCCCGTCTCTCGCTCTCTCGCGCTCTCGCTCTCGCTCTCGCTCTCGCTCTCGCTCTCTCTCTCTCTCTCATACGAACGTGCGTACACGTACATACATGCATACAGACATACCACACATGCAGAGTACGTAAGTGGGGATCAAGGATCTCCACAGTGCTCCCTCAGCCTCAGCCCACGGATCCCAGTACCCTGCCCCCTGCAACCATCCCCCTTAAGGAACTTGCAGGTAGAATTAGATGTGGGTGGTTGTCAAAATTATGGTAACTTTTTGGGTAACCTAAACATTAGGTGCCGTACCACTTTAGGGATCCAAAAAGGGACCATATTTTTGACAACCACCCATGTATTATGTGTATGCTACGACAGCTACTCTCGTTATTGTTGCTTCTCATATTTGACGCTACGCTCTGGGCGCATGTTTCGGCCATTGATTACACGTGATACGATTGCTCCTACAACTATACTGTTGCAAATGGATGCTACCTTTGCAACTGCCCTTCTGTTATCATCAATCACGAACGCTATCAGATGCATTGCGTCTTTGCGCCAAGCGGCGTCGCGCATATGATCCATCGCGTGTGCTACAGAAGCACCAATAATGGAGTTCCCCTTGACGATGAGGCCTTGCCTGCAGACAGCCGGTTTTGAAACCCTAAGCATGAAACCTGAATCATGAAGCAGTTTTTTCGGGCCCAGGGTTTCGAAGAAATAGTTCAAACTAATTACTCAACAGCCTGACTCCGAAAAGGCCGGTGATTTGGACGACCTCTAGGCTGGACCTTGGTCGATGGGCAGCAGTGTAGCCACCGAGTTTGTTAGCAGAGGACCAGGCAACAAAAACAAACCACTGCTCCTTGTGTGGCCAATGTGGAATTTGAACCAAGCACGTCCTGTGTGAAATGCATGCAGCATCCGTGCTTGCGCAATCCTGTCTGAGTCTTGCATTTCGGACATGCCGTTCAACCCCGGCGCAAATGCTGGCGCATAAGACACGGCGTAGACGCATGTGAAAGGTGCCGGAGAAACAGCGTTCGCTTGCAAGGGCCTAGCAAAAACAGCTAGCTGTAGCCCGCCCAAGCCGCCTCATCCATCTTCCGGTGCTGACCGGAATTTCAAGCGAGACGCGGAACCCAACCAAACGTGTTTAGATAAGTTGTAACACCTTCAGCCATATGCGCTATCCTAAAGTAGGATAATACATCCACGGAAAATTCACGTCTTTCCTCCCTGGATCAAAACCCTGAACCTCTCTCATAGGAATACGAGAAGAACACTTCCAAGTTGAGGGCATTTGCCTCAACCGTACACGCCGAATACCACCGAAGTTTGGGGAGAACCTTGAAACTCCCGAATCTTAAACTCTCAATCGCCGGATTCTCCACTTTGAGCAAACCACAACAACGTAGAGCCTCACATCACGCTCAGGGAGCCTTGACCTACACTGTTTCATGTTACTGTTACGGTTTAGCTTGGCAAGAAAGCCTACACAGCACTACGGCCCTGAAACCACAAAGAACCACTCGACTTGCTGCACCTTGTAAAACTTGTGAAACCTTGGCTGTGAACCCCGTCAAATTCAAAACGAACTACGAAAACATTACGAAACCTTGTCTAAAGTCTTCCCTGTGCCCTGGACTGCTTCCCTAAGCCGTCAATTCCTCGTCCGGAAATCCAAACTCTGATGGGCTTAGGTTTCAAGGACCCTAAAACCCTAAACCCTAAAACCCTAAACCCCTACAACCCTAAACCCCTAAAGCCCTAAAACCATGAAGGCCGAAGTCCCACCTGAGGAGTGCCAGGAGTGTCTTCGCCCGATCCACCAGCTGCAGGAAGGCGTCCGTGGGGTCGGGGCCTGACAGGCTCCTTATAAGGGCACTATAAGGTTGAGGTTTAGGGGTTAGGGGTTTAGGGTTTAGGGGTTTAGGGTTTAGGGGTCAGGGGTTTAAGGGTTTAGGGGTTTAGGGGTTTAGGGGTGCGGGCTTCAGGGTTTTAGGATTCAGCTGGCTGGTGGCTTCAAGGTGAAGCGGGCAAGGTCATTGTCTGGTGGGTGTAATACGCTTTGGTATGAAAAAGGCCTGAGGCTTCAGGGTAAGCTGATTTGGGATTTAGGTCGGTTGTGCGAGCTGGGTCTGACTTCTACACCCGCTTCCCGATGTCCTGAACCCGAAACGCGCGTGCCCTCAAAGTCAGCACAAGTTCTACGCATTGAATGTTGAAACATGACATTTAGGCAAGTACCATGCCCACTTATCTATATGTATAATATCTACGTCTCCATCTCTCCATCTCGCGATCTCCACGTCCCTAAAGCTCTGTATGTCTCTATCGATCTATCCATCGATCTGTGTAGCGGTTTATGTATGGATGCACCTACCTATCTAACTACCAATCTATTGTCTACCTACCTATATATCTCTCTCTCCCTATCTAAATGTCTATCGATCCATCTTTATATCTCTGTATCTCAAGTCACTCTGCCTGTCTCCATCTATCTATCTGTCTGTCTAACCTAATTCAATCTATCCATCTACTTGTTCATCCATCTATCTAGTTGTGAGTTGCGCAATTTACAGGTGCCTTATTTTGGGGTCCTTATAATGAGGGTCCTACTATTTACGGTACTATATTAGGGTCCCCTAATTTTCGGAAACTCCCATTCATCTGTCTGTCTCCATTTCTCGATCTCTTGATCGAAGCAGCATCCGGGCATAGGCTTGCCCGAACACTGGTGCTGGAGGCGGCGTTAACCCTAAGCGTCCAAAGGATCCAATAATTAGGTACCGGGGTTTAGGATAGTAGTTAGGTAGGTTACTAACTATTTGGGACACACAATACTGATTGGAAACGGACACCCACCTATCTACCCTATCTACCTGTCTATTTGTCTACCTATCTACCTGCCTATCAATTCATCTATCTATCTATCTATCCATGTATCTATACAACCATCTGTTTGCCTACCTGTCTATCTATCCATCTATCCATGTAGCGACCTGTCGGACTATCGATCGGTCTATCTTTCTGTCGATTTTTTCTGTCTATCTACTTACCTATCGATCTATCTCCTTTTCATTTTTCCATATCTCTACCTCTATCTTTCTCGCTCCAATTGTCTATCGAGCTATCAGGCTATCTATCTATGCAAGTGTGCACGTCTGTATATCGTGGGTCACGCCATTTCTGTTGCAACAGAACAAGGCGTAATCAGGCTGAACAGCACAACGTGCCGTGATGTCGCACAAATACTCCTGCCAGGCATCTGCAACCACGTGCAACGAAACTGGTGGTGGCAGCCGCACAGTACGTCCGGCAGTTCCTTCGCTCTGGTTTTGTGGTACAGCGCCGCGAAGCTTCTGCGTCGGTGTTCGACTCAAGCTACCCGTGATCATCAGTGGCCCCCGAACCTCAAATGCTTGAACAGGGCTCATAAGTAACACAGGATTTTTGTGTTGATGCACCTCTTCTGAGTGCGTTTTGGAGGGAGATGAAGTCCTTGTTTATCCTCACTGCAATTTAAGGGATACGGTTTGATACTGGAGTTTCGGAATCTCTGGGTCCCCCAGCCCCTACCCACTTTCTACATATAGCTTCTCACAACAGCCGTTCTGCCTCAAACTCTTCCTCTTCAAGTCAACCCCCAACCCTGATCTCCTAAACCTTACACCCTAAACCTGCAACCCTTTATCTCCTAAACCTGAAACCCTAAACCCGTAACCCTCCTTAACTCCTTAACTTCCTTAGAAATCAGTGAACCTCAATGCACAAGCCCCTCAAGGCGGTCCCTTCGTGTAGCAAGTTGCAAGCCAGCGCCAAACCCCGAAGCCGTAGGCCCCAAATCCCAAACCCGTCAGGTAATTGTTAAGGCCCCTGTAATAGGCCTCCCGACCTTGAACTTGTGACTGCCTGATCCTCATCTCTAAAGCCCTAAACCTCGAAACCCTACAGCCCAGAACCTCCAAAATCCAAAACCCTGAAGCCATAAACCCAAAACAATGCTAAAGTCCAAAACCCCCAACCCTAAAGCCAAGAAGCTCCGAAATCGAAGACCCTGAAACCATAACTCCGTAGCCCTAAAGCCCTGAACCCCCAACCCTGCCTAGACCGGCCAACTCGCAACCCTCTATCCTAATCGAAAGACCCACACTTACTTAGTCGCTGAGTTCATAAGCCCTAAAAAGTGTACGCTTTTAGTTTTAAAGTGGGTAATATCATCCCAAAAAGTGTAAAGTGTATCCACTCAGCTACTAAGGTTAGCTTTAAAGGATCGTGGAGGACCATGACAGCTTTACTCTCAAAGTGTACTTGGGGGTTTTAGGGTTTAGGGCTGGTTTAGGGTTTAGAGTTTAGGGTTCAGGGTTGGTTCAGGGTTTAGGGTTGGTTCTGGGTTTAGGCTTTAGGGCTTTAGGGATCCTTGTACATGATTCCCTGATAGGGAGGCCAGGCTAGAGCGCTATTATCGGGCATGGGCTCCATCAGTTCAGGATGCAACGGTTTTTAGGGTTTTGGGATTTAGGATTTAGGGTTTAGGGGTTAAAGTTAGGGGGTTAGGGGTTTAGAGGTTCAGGGTTTAAGGTTGATCCGTCGAAGCTCGTATTTCACTGTCGACAAACTCGCTCAATGGACTCAAAGCCTAAAAGCCCAAAGAGCGAAACTTCCCATCCCGATGTCCCGAATCCGCCTGCAGCATCGATAGATCCGCCTGCTTGCACAGAGCAACGCGTCTTTTGCTTCTGGGGATGGGGCCTTCTTCAACTTACTGTAGGGATCCTCTTTTGGGGGGTACTTACACTAAACGTCCTACTACAGTACAACGGGCCAACATGCAGGCTCCCCTGATTATGTGCCGCAACAGCAAATCCCAAGTCTCACTGCACAGGGTACTTTCGAGGGAGGGCTCGGGATGTAGTGTCTGGGGCTTAGGGTGCAGGGTTTCGGGCTTAGGGTGTAGGGTTTGGGGTGTAGGACATAGGATTTCCTAAACCCTAAACCCTACTGTAGGGCTATCTAGCTCTATCGTCTTCGAACCGGCTCGGTGTGGCTTGTGGGCTTAGGCTCAGGGTGTTGTGGGCCTTTAAAACTAGGGTTTAGTATAATCTGGCGAGGGTTTTGGAGTATTCTATCATAGGGACCTTAATAATTAGAATAGGGTTTGGGGCCCATTATACTATACTTATAATAAGAAACCCCCACATAGTATTGGTAACAATTTAGGCCCCTATATTATTCTACTATATTAGGGTTTAGCCGTGACCAGAGAGAACAGCCGCACCTGCCGAAGTCCCAAAAGGATTGCATGAGCTTCAGGAATTTACCCAGAGAGCCCAATACCCCTTAATTAAGGAATACCTAGCGTTCCTTTAAGGGATCTATAAGGGATCTATAGGTTAGGGGGACTCCAATATCCCTTAATTAAGGAATATAGATTAAATCATAATCTGAAACCCCTTGTAGTTTGAGGTATACTGCTGAATTAAGGGGTATTGGGCTCCCTGGGTACATGCAGGGGTAGCCATCGAAGGTTACGATACATATCATATACTATACATTTTCTGTTATGAGTATGGTTATGATGATGATGATGATGATTTCTATTGTTACTATTGTCATATGATAATCATACTACATAACAATATGATTATTCTTACTACTACTAAGATAACTATGTATGCTATATCTCAGATATCGGCTATTATGAGCAACTCTATATCTTATGTTACAAGCACCTCGGATGGATTCGCGAAACCCGCAAAACTCGAACTGCTGAATCCTATCCACAACCCCCAACCATTTCATGATCTGTGGAGGTCTTGGTGAACATGCTACATGGCAGTCGGAGAAGGAATTTGAAAGGGGCTTCAGCTACTGCAGGGCTCAGAGGGTCTATAACCAATGGGATAAAACATCGAACTCAAGAAAACAAATAAACTTCTAAGACATCCTGACCTGGTACGACCAGAAGCTTGCGGGGACTTTTTGGGTTTGCTATGAACTCCGTCGTATGGGTTGTGTAGACCACGGACTAATCAATCGTGATCCCATAATGAGGGTTACAATACAGATTCAGTTGATCCAAACCTTGCGGTCCTGACGGCAAGAAGATCTGTGGACTGAGGGCGTGCATTTTGCTCATCACTGACCCCTAGAAACCCTCTGAGCTTTATGAAACGCCACCAGCCCTTTACAAAAGGGTGGGACCCTGACAATTGTGGTGTGATCCAACCAACCTGAGCCCTCAACACTCGTTTAAAGCATCTCTCCCAGTGCTCTGGGCCTTCGGCCACGAGCACCGGCGCAATCCTTCGAACACACGCTGATTTAGGGTGTAGGGTTTAGGGTTTAAGGGTTTAAGGGTTTAGGGTTTAGGGGTTAAAAGAGCAGCCTGGATAGTTCAACTAGTTTTGGGGGGTTTAAGGGGTTTCTTGAAAAGCTCTATATTATAAGGGCTCTTGTATAAGGGTTTTATCCTAATGGTTAGAATAGGGTAGTGGGGATAGGTTTAATACCTTATGCAGGGTTCATGACGGTTTAAGGGTCCTGCTGCTGCTATTTAGGGTTCTGTATTTGGGTCTCCTATTTTCTGCAAGCCCCAGCTAGAGTTTCAAGCTAGGGGCTTATGGATCTAAACGGGTTTAGGGTTTAGCGTTTTCGGTTTAGGTTTTAGGGCTTTAGGGTTTTGGGGGTGTATTGGGGTTCCAAGGGTCAGGGCTTAAGATGATCTGCAGAGCCATTGGTGGAGAGACCACAGATATTACATCAGCTTGCATCTACACTGAACCTACCCTAAACCCTAAACCCAGAAGCCTGAACCCTAAACCCTCAACCCTGAACCCGTAAACCCTAAAACCCTAAACCCCTAAACCCCTACAGTGAACCCCAGAAAGTTGGAACATGGGTTTAGGAGGATTTGTGCTAGGATCCCCTATACTCTACCTTAAGGGCATGAGGATATTGATGTTCCAACTTTCTGGCTTCNCAGTGAACCCCAGAAAGTTGGAACATGGGTTTAGGAGGATTTGTGCTAGGATCCCCTATACTCTACCTTAAGGGCATGAGGATATTGATGTTCCAACTTTCTGGCTTCTACTATAAACCTTTAAACCATAAACCATGAACCTGGAGGATGCTGCCACCGAATCTGGCACTTCCACGCGAGTAGCCAAGGAAACATACGACTGAGCTGAGTTTTGCAAAGTTAAAGTTATAGGGTATGAGCCCTAAAACTGTAGGTTAGGTTTATGGATTTCCAGGTAGAGTCCAATTATTTGAGTAAGGATTGTGGCCTTAACTCGCAAAACTTCGGCGAGGCATCGAAGCCTCGGCTCACGAAGCCTAGCCAAACAACAACAAGGATTAAGGGTTTACGATTGCGGGTTTACCGAAACTAGGAATTATGTTCTAGGGACCGCTCGAGAGCATCCCTGCCCTAAACCCTAGACCCCTGAGATCCTAGACCAGTAAACCATCGAAAAGATCCTAAACCCTAAACCCGACTTTCAGGCGTCGAACCAAGGCGTTGATGCTTTTCAGAGCTTCTGCACCCTGCCGCCTCTGTCAAAGGGTTTAAGAGGAGGTTCCCTTGCTTTGGGCTAAAACCTTCAGCTCGCAACCGCCAGCCACAACAGGGTGCGAGCCGAGAGGCTTGTACAAAGCGTCGGCATACAGGCGGCAAACTGAGAACAGGGGTGGCTTTTCGCCTCAGGTTGCACTGTTGCGCAGTATGGTGGGCGATGCTCATCTACAAAACCTACATCGAAGGACAACACTGGCAACATGAACACAAAAAGTGTCGCCGCTCTTGGTGATGGGTATGATCTGATTGTTGTGTGCTCTTGCTGCGGCTACGAAACTATATTGTTGCTGACACTGGTGGCCATGATGATAAGGGAGTTTCCGAAAATAAGGGGACCCTGTATTAGACCCCTAATTTTCGGAATGATAAATACGACGATGACGATGGTGGTCTTTGTGGTGGTATCGACCCTGACTATGAGGATGGTCGTGTTGACGACGGTGAATCTAATATAGGGGCCTTAATAATTAGAATAGGGCTTTGGGGCCAACTACACTCTGATTCTAATCAGGAACCCCGAATAACGCCGACATGACGATGCATCTGGTCGAAGCCAAGACGACTTCCATGACCGGGGTTTTCATGTTGTTATTGCTGATGCTCCCACGTTCATGTTGTTCCTGCTGGGGGACGTTTTAGCAGCATCCGTGAATGGTGGTGGTGCTGATGTCGGTGCCAGTGCGCATTCTGGTCGCCGGTCCCGCAGTTGCTGTGGCTGCTGTTGTTGGTCACACATTTAGGCATACCGCGCAGGACAGTCCAGTCAATTGCATCCCAATGAAAACCCTGAAGTGTACAAACCCGTGCTGAAACCCCAAACTCGAACCCCTAAGCCCTAAACCGCTAAACCCTAAACCCCCCTAAACCATCCTAAACCCCTCAACCCTTAACCCTGAAGCCTTGAAGGCCCCGAAGGCCTAACGCCCAAGCCCCTAAAGCCTAAACCATAAAGGCCCTATGGCCGTCCTACAAGCCTAAAGCCTAAACCCTAAAGGATTTGAAGGCCCTACAGTAAACCCCATAAAGTTGGAAACCGGATTAAGACCAAATAGTGCTGGATTCCCTATTTATTGCTTTTAAGGATTGAGGCTATGGGGTTTCCAACTTTTTGGCTTCTACTGTAAACCAAAGATCCATGGGGAAAATCTGCAACCTGGGCTTTGAAGTAACCAGGGAGAAAAAAAGTATAGACTTTTGTTTGATAATGGTTTCCTCTAAGTAACAGGTCCACCCAAAACAATGCTAAAGTATGGTACTCCAAACCCTAAACCCTAAACCTCTTTATCATATATAATTTAAACCCTAAAGCCCAGCAACAGCTCGGCTCCCTGGCGTTGGTCTCGCGAGAGCCGGCACGAGCAACGCCCCGATTTGAGAGTGGACAGAGCCTGTACTGAACTTAGGGTTTAGGGTTTAGGGATTTAGGGTTTAGGGGTTTAGGGTTTAGGGATTTAGGGTTTAGGGTTTAGGGGTTTAGGGGTTTAGGGTTTAGGGATTTAGGGTTTAGGATTTAGGGGTTTAGGGGTTTAGGGTTCAGGGATTTAGGGTTTAGGGTTTAGGGGTTTAGGGGTTTAGGGATTTAGGGTTTAGGGTTTAGGGGTTTAGGGTTTAGGGATTTAGGGTTTAGGGTTTAGGGGTTTAGGGTTTAGGGGTTTCGGTTTAGGGGTTTAGGGTTTTAGACCCCTAGCAAAAATTATAATTTTAGCTGTTTCTTAGGGATCAAAGGAACCAAAGATTAAAAAATATTTCTAAGTGCCCCTCAGGAGCTGTCTCGTAGGCCGGACTCCAGATGCTGAACACCTGAGGCTTCTTTCAGGGCTTTTAACAGAAAAAGGTTAGGATTCTAATTCTAACTGAGTCTTCTATAAGGGCTCCCTATAAAGGAAGTTATGATGCTAACCGAGGCTCCAGATGCTGAACACCTAGGGTTTTGGGCTTCAGGGTTTAGGCTTTAGGGTGGGCTTTCCATAAAACAAAGTTATGATTCTAACTGAGCGTCTATAAGGGCTTCCACAAAACTAATATTCATAGCTGAGGCTTCTGAATTCTAGAGGGGCTTCGATAAGGCTTAAGGGCTACTTTACATTTCTATTTCGATCTACACAGCTTCCGCGCGGGGTTACTATAGGGGTTACTTTAGGGGTACTGACAAGGTTGCTGTGCGGGGCGTCACTACAAGGCTACGAGGGGTGGTATGAGGGTTCAGTGTTCGCGGCTTGAGGTGAGGGGTTTAACATACATACAGACTATAAACTCCCTACACCCTAAACCCTAAGCCCCTAAACCCCAAAATCACGGAGAACGACGTGAGATTTTGAAGGCACCCGTAGTAAAAGCCCTTCAGGAAGAGGACATCTAAGTTCCTTAAGCATCTTTAACCCTCAAACCGTCGTAAACCCAAAACCCTTAAACAAGAGACCCGTAACCCTTAATTGTCTAACTCTGCCGAGGGGGTGCCTTGGGATTGTGTTGGCGACTAGTCATGCGAAGCTGCAACCCATGCTTGCAGGGCCCTGAATCAATCCCACAACCTTGAGACATCAGCATATGACACCCCTTGAAACACAAATTTCTTCCGGCCCAGGCCGCAATACCCCCAGTTTTTGCTGGTGCCTAAATCTTAACCTAAACACCAACACTCTACTTAGACCCCCCGACTACCCTGTATTATACCCTAAATACCCACAATTAAGGACCATAAGGGCTCCATTAACGGGCCATGGGGCCATGGGGGGGGTCCTGGTAAGCCCTAAACCTTAAACCCCGAACCCCTGAACCCTCAACTTCACTGAATCCCAACTGGGCTTCCCACCACCAAAACTTCTGAGAGTTCCAGAAAGGGACTGGTCCTGTTTTCTGTGGCCTCAGCTGTGCGTTTCCGAAAATAGGCGAACCTACTAGAGAAGTCTGAATAGTAGGATCCGTATCATAAGGACCCCGAAATAAGCGATCCCTAATTTTCGGAGACTCTCAACTCAGGGCCCCTGGATTTGGCGGGGTTCAGGGTGCAGGGTTTTCGGTTTAGAGTTAGAGGGTCTTGCGTTGAAGGGCTCAGGGCTCAGGGTTCTGGGACTCGGTTTTCAGGTTTAGGTTTAGTTAGATTATACGGTTAGGGTGTTCTCCGCTCGGGGATTTACTGTTTAGGGTTTAGATGGTTTAGGGTTTCGGTTCATGATCGGGTGGTGCAACGAGTGTTCTAAGGACGGTTTAGGGTTACCCTAAACCCTAAACCTAAACCCTCCTTGAGCATCACACCATCAAACACGAGGCAACTTCTTTTTTCATGCCTTTAGGGTTTAGGGGTTTAGGGGTTTAGGGCTTAGGGTTTAGGTGTTTAGGGGTTTAGGGCTGGGGGTTTAGGGTTTAGGGGTTTAGGGTTTAGGGGTTTAGGGCCCTCATGCGCAACATGAGCAGCCCCTGTCTCGACGACTGCGGCGACCTGCTGTTGCTGTTACTTTACTATCAATATCACTGCTACTATTATTATAACTATTCCTATTAATACTAATACTAAAAATACTACTTAATCCCTGTGCTCGTCTTTCATTGTTACGGACGGATTTGTTTGCAGCTCGACTGCGACATGCCTTTCGTCGTCCCCTTTCCACGGTCGTTGACCTCATAATTGTGCTGCCGCCGGGCGACGATAGCGATGAAGTCCTGAGGGCAGATCCGGCTTCAAGCAGTGTGCAGGGCTTTGGGGCTTTGGCGGCTTCAAGTGAAGGGGACAGCTTCCTAAACTCGCACCTACGCTGCAAAACAGTTGAATCAAGCTCTTAAAAACGCAAGCCATCACATGTAGGGTCCTTAAGCGCATCAGGTTGCTTTCTGAAAGCTTGCTGGCAGAGCATCCTAGAAATCGTCTGCTTGCAGCTTTCCTTGGCTCATGAATCTTGCAGGGGCATCGGGAACACGAGGCATATGATAGCCGTATTTGGGAGTTTCCGAATATAGGGGTACCTCATTTTGGGGTCCTTATAATAAGGATCCTACTATTTAGGGTACTATATTAGGGTCCCTATTTTCGGAAACTCCCATTTCTTACATGTATGTATGGCTGCTTACCCCGGCTGCCCTTGGCCTCATATTCCTTCTGCAGCTTCCACAGCGGCGCCTTCGACGTCGGAGAGTGGCGCAATTAGGGTCCGATGATCACAACCCACATAAACAGGCCAATAACATTCCAGGGCTGTGGGGCCTAGGGTTTATACTCCCTCAAACAGACCGGTGGCAATTCTTCGTAGCTTTAAAACCCTAAACCCTAAATCCCTAAACACGATGTTTTCTTGTTTGTCAGATGTGGCCAGGTCGGCTGGACCGGAAGGCGCTAAGGGTTTAGGGGCTTAGGGGTTTAGGGGTTAGGGGTTAGGGTTTAAAGTTTAGGGGTTTGGGTGCAGGGCACGCGATTTCTCAGCCCATGGCGACTCACAAAATTTGAAAGCCGCAGGCAGCCCTGGAAAGCCCAATGGAAGCAATACCCTCGACGCCAGCATGCTGGACCCAATCCCAAGCCAGAAAACCCCGCAAAAACCCCAAATCGAAACTCCCAAAACCCTAAACCCCATACCGGTTCTCCCAAGACAGTTCACCGCCTCGCCCCAGGTGCCCGGTAAAAGGAGGCCAGCAACGAGGCAGGCACGGGCCATGGACCATTTTCGGGTTTAGGGTCCTTTATAGGGATCTATTATGAGGGTTTCTACAGGGTTTCTATAATGGTATGTGCTATATAAGGGTATTCCGAAAGAGGGCAATTAGGGTTTAGCGTTTGGGGTCTAGGCGCATGGCCGCTATGTTTGTACTGACTGAGTCTTCTTCGGTCCGAGGTGTAAGGTAGGTTCTCACGCGTTCCTTTCGAAAACCGACGGCTGAGTGAAACTCTCGTGGAGCTTTAAATTCAAACTCAAGGTGCAGGGCCCGGATTCATTCAACCTAAACCCGGAACTTTCCGTAACCCGCTGGGGGGTGCTAGGTCTCGGACTAAGACCAAGCCTCTCTCAGCTGCTTGCTGACCTTCCGAACCTTCGAAACGCACGATCCGCGGCTACCAGGGTTCAGGGTTCAGGGTTTAGGGTTCCCCAGTCGCCCCTTCATGATAATCATAATGATAACATGGTTAATAATAGTAATAATAATATTATTCCGAATTCGGAAGGCTGTCTTGTGTAGGGGTTCGGGGCTTTACAGATTCAGGGCTCTGAGGTTTAAGGTCTATGGGTTTTGGGCTTCAGGGGTTAAGGGTTTAGGGTGTTAAGGTATCGAGCCAGGACTTTGGAAGCTTAGGATTTAGGGTTTTAAGGTTTAGGCGGGGGTGGGGTCAATTGGTGGTCCGGCTTGGTTGTAGATCGAGCAAGTCGTCAAACATGCGTCACGGCTTGAACCAAAGACGAAAAGACAGAAGCGCCGAGTCTCATTAGGACCACACCCCAACAAGGAAACCAAAATTGAGCAACGGGAAATCCACTATGAGAGGGAATCCTGGAGCATTCATAATATAGGGGCCTTAACAAGTAGAATAGGGTTTCGGGGCCCACTATATACTATAGTTAGAATAAGGAACCCTCACAATAGTATTGGAAATTATTCAAGCCTCTATAGTAGAAACCTGTGTACGGTTGTGTAGGGTTGGGGAAATGCCTCGTCGACGCTGTACCTTCAATCTTAAACTCGTAACCCTGAAGCCCTAAACCCGAAAACGCTCGAGGCCCTAAACAACAGCCGGAAGCGGCCAAGATAAACTCTGATTAGCACTCATCCCTAAACCCTCGACTTATTCGATCATACACAAAACATCCCTCAGGGGTTGGAGTTTAGGATTCAGTGCTCAGCGTTTACGGAACATTGGGCCCTGCAAGGCAAAAAAGAAGTGCATCCACTCGAACGAGCTTGCAAAAACATGAACCGTACACCCAACTGCAAAGGCCGCATTACACACTGAAAACCTAGCCTCAAAGCAGTGGCTGCTCACGTGCAGTTGTCTTCCCGCGAGCTGATCACGACAGGAGCTCTGAACAAAACTTCAAAGCTCTCAGTTGCAGCTGTCAGCAACCGAGGGCTTGGGTATTGGGCCAGGGTGAAGGGAATCAGGTTGGAATGACTTCGAAGATGATGGGGGCTTAGGGCTGCATGTCGTGGCTGGTCTAGGGCGCCGAAACTGGAAAGGGTCAGGGTTTCGGGAGGATTACAGGCTGTATAGGGCCATTGTTTCGGAGGGCTTAGGAAGTAAGACCTTGAGGATTTTGGACTTAGATAATATTATTTAGATTGTTTACATCTAATTAAATAATTTTCAAAAAATCCTAGACAAGGTATAATTACAATAATAATAAAAAGTAGTAAATCATTGCTACAATACCCACCTCAGTATAAGGATATTCCACAGGCAATGATGACGACAGCGATGATGATTGCGGATCGTCTCTATAGTTCTAGAGTGGAATCTTGCCGTCTCTAGTAACCAGTAACCCTTATAGTAACTCCATAGAGTAACCCTTAGTAGTATCCAGTAACCCTTTTCGTAACCCTTAGTAGTAACCAGTAACCCTTATAGTACCTCCTTATGGTAACCCTTCGTAGTAACCGCTTCTAGTAATGCTTCCACACTGTAGGCAACCTGCTTAGACTGGCCTCGACTCAATGGAGCTCGACAGTGACGCTTGTACTTACATCAGGCCGTGTAGAGTTTAGTCTCTACGGGTTAGTTAGGATGTGATGTGTAGAGATGTGTACGGGCATTTGCGTATCAAGCCACTAAGTTCTAAAATTCCGCACCTTTCAACATGGCAACCACCTCTGCTCGGTAGCAGCCGTCTCTCGGGCGGAGCGCGTGTTGTGACACGATGAAACTGCACCAGATTCCGATGCGGCAAGACTTTCTGCAACCCTGAACCTCAGAGCCTGATCCCGGAAATCCTGAACCCCAAACCATCTGTAAAGCGAATCCGAATCCGGTTGCACGCTTTCACGGGCGCGAGCCCCAGCCTCTTGCAGCCTATGGCCACAGTGATCGACTGCTTGGGCGCCCAAATCTCTAAACCCCTAAACCCTAAACCCTAAACCCCTAAACCCTAAACCCCTAAACCCTAAACCCCTAAACCCCTAAAACCCTAAACCAAGTTTCGGTCCCGAGAGCTCCGGGTTTGAGGATCAGGGATCAGAAACAGCCAGACATGAACATCGGGGCCTGAATTTCAACTACAACCGGGCCCTGGGTGTGGTCATAACATACTATTTAGGGTTTAGGGTTTAGATATATTTCGGGTTTAGGGTTTAGGGTTTAGATATATTTCGGGCTACAAGGAAAGTAGTATTGCTACATAACGGCTCAGCTTCCATACTGAACGCCGTTGAGGATCGGGCTCATCTGGAACGTGTCACATGAGCGTCTCGGGCTTCGGGGTCTAGAGTTCCAGTAGCTGTCAGTAGCTTCGGTGTTTGATGCTTTGGTTTTGGGGCTTCGGGTTCAGGGTTCAGGCAGCTTCGATATCTTGGCGCTTCGAGTTCGGGGTCGATTCATAAAAATCGGGCAACGTCAGGGCTCAGCTGTACGTTTGTAACGGATGATCGACATGACCAGTGCAAGAAGCCGTGTAGCGCCCCTGCAAAATTCTGCTCACAGCCCCCTCATTTTCCGACGGAGTACCTGGAGGATGCGTGGTTTAGGCTTTGAGTTTAGGGGTAAATGCTGAGGGCTTCCGAGTGGCAGCATTAGACCCAAGAGCTTTGCCCTATAACCTCTTCCCTAAACCCTTTACCCCAAGCCCTCAACCCTAAACCCCTTACTCCTAACCCTGAAACCCTAGAAACCCTAAATCTCCAAGCCAGAACCTGGGATCTCAGTAGCCCAGACCTCCAAATCTCCGATTTGGGATATGATTCTCTGACTGGATTTCGTACATCTCCAGTCTAGGCTTTAAGGCGGCACCCTAAACCCTAAACCCTAAGGTTTTGTTCTCCCTCACGGTCCTCTGCCTAGCATAGATCCGGCGAGTCCAGATCGATCTTCGAGGTTTGGTGAACATGAAGATACTGTAGGAACCTTAATAATTGAAATAGGGTTCGTTTAAAGGGGTCTATAAAGGGCTACTATATTGGCTACTATGAGGGCTTAATATAGGGGCCTAATTAATAATTAGCAATAATTGCTATTTTGGGGGTTACTTAATATAGTGATTATAGTAAAATGTACCCCAAAACCCTATTCTAGCTATTAAGGCCCCTATGTTACCATCCCGAATTTCACTTCGGGTGCGCACGATCTTCCGCCCGGGTTGTGGATAGGTTGTGGCGTGGGCGAGGTGACGGCCCACTCGTACCATACCTGCGAGTGTCTAGGGCCGAAGCAATAACATCGGTCAAAACATGCGACAAGGGGAGACTGGCAAGAAAATCCAACAAAGTCATTGTTTTTGCTTGTTCTTACTGCTAGTATCTGTTCCCCAGCACTATCAACATCATCACAATCAACCTCGCCATCCTCACCCTCCTCCTCTGCCTCCTCATCATCATGACAGGTTGGTGGTTGTCAAGGCCTCCGATCGAACACTGCTACCACAATTTCAATCACGGCCGCCATCCGCTGCAGGATCACGGCGCACCATCATCATGTTAATGATGAGCATCACATTGACGTTCAAGTATCCTCTTCACCATCTTCCAGCTTAGATAAAAAAATTGAAAATCAATATGTATCACCCCAAAAGTGCTGATAAAACAAAACCGGCTGTAAGTAGTACATCGTCAAGGAATGTCAACACGAGCCGAAACACTCAATACAGCCTTATCGTAATGTGTAGTAGGGCCAAGGAAGCGAGCCGTTGTTCGCACCTGCCACGTACCATAGTATTACTACTCTGCTGACTGGGGGAACCACAGGAGGATGGGGTGTCCATGCAGACCTCTGACAACACTTCACAGCAGCTCCCACCCCTGAAGCACTGGCGGGCAGTGGCTGGTGTTTGCTGAAGATCCGACTCAAGCTTTAATAAAGGGGCCTTAATATTTAGAATAGGGTTTTGGGGCCCGTTATACTCTAATTATAATCAAAAAGCCCCACAAATAGTATAGGTGTTTATTCAGGCCCCTATATTAGGCTTTGTTTGGCAGGGCTGACAACCTTACAACCCAAAAGAATCAAAGGGGGGCTCGCTTGTCGGCAAAAGCCTCACTGATAGGCACTGAAACGCCAACACGCAAAGCCTTGTTTCTCGGGTGCAGGCTGAGAAAATTGTGTTCCACTTTGGGATGGTTGGCTGGTGCGGCAACCTAAGCCGATCAAAGACGACCTCTCTCCTGAAGCGAAAGAAAGCTGTCCCACACTTCTGCGGCCTTAGCAACCCCAACATCATCACGAAGTTCACTACTGCAATGGAGCAGAGCACGTCTAGAGGACGACGTAGACATGTAAACAAGTTCAGATAACGACTACAACAGAAACATTGCAGTTACCCACTCACATTAACAGTCACTATCAAAACTTTATCATTGATCCGCCGACCCCGCTGTTGGGGTCGAGCGCCGGGGAAGCCCGTCGGCCCCTCCGACTGCTTTGTACGTTTACTCCCGCCCCCTCCCCCCTCCAGTTACTCCCCCAACAAAGCCGATGT
>BGNK01006659.1:0-24667 GCA_003297005.1 Symbiodinium sp. clade A Y106 | reverse complement strand
CTTCGCATTCGCACATCACTTGATGCGCTTGCGCTTGACCGGTTTCACGCACGCGTGGACAGCATCAACGGAACCAAATCTCTTGTACTCGATTACACATGAGGAAACACGTAAGCTTGTGATTCCAGTTGCCGGTTTTGAATGATTACCCCTATATAAATATTCAGAAAGCAGAAATAAAGCAACAGCCATTCCAATCCAAAAAGCAAAAATAAAGCAACACACAAAACAACTTGACGAGTAGAATGCTTGAAAGTTGCATTTTCCCACACGAAATGCAGGAATAAAGCACCTTGCCAATGCCCCACAGAGGTAGAACATTGCACTCTCCTATAATATCCTATAATGACAGTAATTGAAAGTTGCATTTTCCCACACAAAATGCAGGAATATAGCACCTTGCCAATGTACCACAGAGGCGGAATATTGCACACTCCTATAATATGCTACAAAAACAATAATGGAAAGTTTCATTTCCCCACACGAAATGCAGGAACAAAGCACCTTGCCAATATAGCAGTAGCACCCCTATTATAATAACAATAGTAAAATAGTAATCATGGAAAGCTGCATTTCCCCATACGATATGCAAGGAAAAAAGCAGTGCAAGGAAAAAACAGCTTGCCGATGTACAATGTAGCACCAGCAGAAAGGCTCCAGCAGTAGGGAAAACTTGGGTAAATAGGAAAGGCTTCTATCATGAACTCTACAAAACGGAATACCATCCAAAGCGTTGCATATGCAAACTAAGGACATTCAACGAATCTATAAACTATAAAAGTTGAGCTATGAAAACTATCATCCTGTATCTTCTTCATAAGACATAAGACTTAAGACGTCTTGCTGCTGGAAGCGTGTGCGGGCGTAGATCACCGGAACCACCGCACGGGCGACGCCATGTTGTTAACAAAATGTTGCTCATTTCTCTGTCTGAGTCTGATTCTCGGTCTCACACGCGCAGACAAACACCCACACACACACACAAACTCATGCATGACATACACACACGTGTGAAAAAGGTGTGGATTCAAGGGTCTTCGGATTCACGAGCTTGCTCCAGGAAACACGAAGGTAAATAGGAAAGGCATCTATCATGAATTCTACAAAACGGAATATCATCGAAAGCATTGGATATGCAAAATGCCATGATATTCAATGAATCCGTAAAAGCTGAGCCTTACAAAATCTCATCCGGAAGATTCTTCATAAGACGGCACGGGGACTTTTCGCATCACGGATCATGGAGTCAATCGAGCGTCGAGATGAAGGCTTCAGCGGATTGCAAAATGGCAGGCAGCACGACACATCTGGCAAGATCGTCCTGGCTATACGGGGCTATACGGTTGCGAGTTAACTTAATCACTATAGTACCTGTAACCCTCGGCAACTACAGTAGGCCAGCCGTAGCCGTAGCCGCAGCCATCGATGCTTAAAATGTGGCCATCATTGGCCGCTCGGATAAGAGACTTCAGACTGAAATGGATGGGAGTGCCACAAAATCTCGCGAACTGTGCTGCCGCTAGCCGGCTGCTCACACACCAGTCGAGTCTTGGTTTCGGGTTTGGCTTGGCCATCGTGCTTGTCCATGCAGATATGCTATCGGATACGGGCTTTACGAGATTGCAGCTGTAGTAACGGTAACGGTTTTGTCAAGCCATCCACGGCCTGGCGCGGCAGTCAACACTGCAGGTCACAGGATCCGACCAAGCGAAAAGCTCACGACATTTGGCCTTTGGCCTCAGCGAGAAGGTTGGGCTCGATCAAATCCTCGGACAAACTGCGGCCGGCCAGCTCTGCAAGCTGTGCCCGGATGATCTCCCGGGCGTTGGCCTTGGCTTTGATGTTCAAGGCATGGCACAGCAACGCCTCGATGGTCAACACGACACCTTGGGTGTGCAGCGCCTTGATCTTTGTTGCTGCATCGTTCATGGCCGGGATTTCAAGGAACGGGACGGCTTTGAAGTCGTCGATGAACTTGCGAAGGTCCTTCTTGCGAAGGTCCTTGGAGGCCTCCGGTCAGTGAGATACCGACACACGGCCCGGCAACACACATGCGCAGCCCAAGGTCGCTGAACCCGCAATGCCGGAGTTAGCACTAGCGGTAAATATCGAGCCATTATGAACCCTAAGGCCCTAATTATGCCAAAGGCCCTGATTGCAATGGTTTAAGTGCCGGGGCAATCACAGCTGTACACAGAAAGCCACATGTCAAAACAGCACTTGTCCCCGGTTTACCATCCTGCAGCACTTCGTCCAAGCACTTCTTCACCAAGTTTCCTTTCAAAGTGCCGATCGTTGCAGCCGCCTTCTTGAGCACCTCTGACACAGGCCCCTCTTGGGAAAGGCCTTTCTTCCATCCGGATGCCGGCACATGGAAGCCCATGCTTTGGTCCGCAAAGTTGCCGCCTGCGACCCGGCACTGCTGCATGATCTGGGCCGCCCGCAACTGGATGCAATCCGGCAAGATGGTGTTGTCAACATCCTGCTGGAAGAGGCTCTTCAATGCAGGTCCTTGGATTCGGTCCAGCATCAGCGAGCCAGCACTCGTCAACTTGCCAAGCTCCGCATCAGCCTTGGCAACGGCATTCTGGTAACCCAACACGGCCTTCGATGCTGTGAGTAGCACCAAGCAGGCCTTGTCAGCCTCCACACGGGCTTCGTTGCTGCTGCCAGTGCGATCCAACTTGGTGATCCCTGCTCGCATTTCACATCCAAGGCGCCCCACCTCGCACTGTGCCAGGAAAAACTCACTCTCCGGGAACGGCTGGCAAGACTTCAAAGCTCTGGGCCAGGAAGACAGGAGTGCTCCGGAGTTCTGCGTTTCGTTGGCGGCAACCTAGACTCACGAACCCAACAAGCTTCAGAGTATTAGAGCGAGGGCTAGAGGCGGCTAGTGACTGGGTAGCAGCTAGCTAGCAGCTAGCAACAGGACCATGACCCGAAATTACTCCGAGCTTTTTGACAAGCTGCTTTGGGTTGCTTACATCCATCACAAACAAGAAAACCCTTTCGAAACGGATTTGAGAGCTTTACGATATACAAAGAACAGGGGCCCCGAGCACCACTCAATAAAACGCTAGCGCCTCAATGTCAGGACACCTTCGAAACCCCTCGTTACACGTCAAGCCTAGGGCTCAAGCCTGGCCTGGCCGTTTTGTTACGGGGACTTGGGGGCTCAAACTCCAGACCTAAGTCCTAAGTCTAGTCACGTCCTAAGTCCTAAGTCCTACGTTAAGACAGATCCCAAGGTCCCAATCACCTAACCTTGCGAGCTCACCTCACCTCACATCACCTTATATCCACGTCGCAGCTGCTAACTTCCAAACCATACACTCTGTAGACACATGAGCAGCAGGAATTCTTCTGGCCGACGCCTACTAGGCTACGACTTTGCGGTGAAAAACACGGATCACTTCATTGTGTCTGAATGATTAACTGATCTGCTACGACCAGAAACAACGTGACCAACACGCAATGAGACGATGACAGTACCAAGGTTAGCAGCGGTTAGCACGGCTGGCAGCAGCTATTTGTCCGGGAACAAACAACCGCAAATGCGTCGTGACGATACAGAATATTGGCTACCGAGGCTGCTACTGAACTACTGCTGTCTGACATCGGCAGTATGCCAACACCAAAACTGTCACAAGACTGGCAGGATGTCATGAAGCCTTCTACACATCAAGCAAGAAATGAAGTGATAAGGATAGCGAGCGGCATAGTGTGCCAAAGCGCACAGCAGAAGCGGCATGCATTTCACGAGGAGCTCGGAAACCTGGCCGTCGATGGGTTCCTCGAGGATGCTGACCTTGCTGGGGAACTGCTTCAGAAGCTCCAGAGGCAAAGCCTCTGCTCCATCACCTGGGTTGAAGTCCTCTGCAGACCTTGCCAGCTGCTCAAAGTATGCCTTGGTCTGGCCTGTCTTCAGCAACGTGCTGTTCTCCTTCATCCACTGGCGCAAGCGGTGAAGGTGATCGAGGCACCCCTCCTCACTTTGCAAAATAGACAAAGCATTTGCCAAGGGTTCACAAGCAGCTGGATTCTTGAGCAAATCAGCGTGGTTTGTGGCCTTGACAAGGGCCACCTTGACCAGCTTCTCCCGAAGCTCATCCGTCGATCCACTGCGTAGCTGACTCTTCAGCTTCGCCCAAGCTTGGGTGGCCTCGAGAAGACAAGAAGGCCACGTGTCCATCTCCAGGGCCTGTGTCAGCTGCTCGATGTGCTGCTGGGGCAAGTGTCCGTACTTCGCATCCGCACCTGCAGTCTTGAGGATCTGGTCCACCGCCGATGACAACATCTGGTTTTGACCCAACATCAACTTGATGCTGAGCTCGAAATCTTGCTTTCCCTTGTAGTTGTACAGCTCAGCCAAATCCGCGGCTTTGGCCTTCAAGTGAACTGTGCGAGTACTGAACAGCACGGCGATGGCCTTGCCAACGAACACCATCCTAGAGATGAAGTCCCGGACCCCCTCCGGCTCTGATTGCATGGCCTCCTCGAAGCCCTCCGAATTGCAAGCCTGCAACAGGACTTCAAACAAGCAAAAAAGCTTCTGCTGGTGTGCACCCTTCTGCGGCTCCGAGAACATCGTGAAGAATGCGTCACAGCCAAACGCATCCAACGACATCTCCAGGACATTGGCTTCCAAAGCCTGCCCTTCCTAGGCGGGGATTGCAGACTATGTGACTATGACTATGTGTGGGTAAGAAGTTTTTTTTTGCGGGAGGTTTGGACAAGAATCACAAGAAGTCTGCAGGCAGCAATCCAACTACGTCGCTACATTTCACGGATGCAAGACACAGTAGAAGCCTATGCCCCGGCCCCTGAGACCCTGAACCCAATAAAGGAAATCCCTCCCCTCCCCGCCCCTCCCCCAACCTGCAATGACGGTGCTTACGGCTTACGCCTTACGTTCCTAGATTGGGGCGCCCTCCTCCTCAATCTCCTCCTTGGTCTCGGTGCCCTCGAAGATCTTCGTCTTGACAACATCACGGATGGAGTTCATGACCGCCAGAGCAAACGGATTGGCAGGGTCGAAACTGTCCCGCCCATCATCAGCTCCTTGAAACAGGTCAGAGCTTACTGGCAGCACTCTCTGCCAAATCTTCTGGCAATGACTCTTGATCACCGCCTTGCTTTCGGCCTCAGCCTGCATCAGCTCTTTCATGTCATGCTCAATGTACATCCCCAGGATGTTGGATTTGACGGTGTCGGGCCACTGAAGCTCTGTGTCGTAAGCCTGCAAAGTGGAGATTGCCTTGAGCTTTTCATCCCAATTCTTCTTGCGTAGCTGTGCCACTGGGAGAGCAAGGATCCCTGCGGCCTCGCAGGCCACCAGCCGGTTCTCCAAAAGGATGGAGAACTTGGACACAGTCATGTTCCCCAGCACCTTTCGGGCCTCAGCGCTCATACAGTGAACACCGCCTACAACCCAACCTTGTGACCGATTCTGCCCGCGGCTACCCGCCGACCCCATGTTCTGAGAATGTCTAGAGTCAGTCTAGAGGGTCTAGCGGAGTCTAGCGAGTCTAGCGGTTAGGGCTAGGGCGGCTAGGGCTCGACTGGCACAAGATGCATTCCCTTGCGGCCCTTGCACGAGAACTGTCATTCTGAAGAGACTGAAGAGACAAAGCAGGAGACGGCAACCGGTAACCACTGTCAACTGGCAACTGAGGTCTGCACGGCATCCACACTCCGTCCCAGCAGCTGGCCTTGCAGGAATTTTGTGATGCTGAGGTTGAAGAAGCTGTCCGGGATCTTTTGCAAGTGGTTTGCAATCCTCTGCAACTCGTCGTCCAACTCCGCGATGCGATCGTCAGTCAAGGGCTCCGTCAGTTGCGCTTTGACACCAGCACTGCTGGCTCTCCCAGTCGATGCATTGCCGCGTGGTGCTTCTGCAACGGCGTTCGGGGCCGGGGCTGTTTTCTTTCTCTTTCTCAAAGCCGCTTGGCTCACCGGGGCATCCTCCTCCAGGCCACCCAAACCAATCTGCGGCGCAGACCTTCTCGTAGCTGGAGCTGCACCTTCATCGTCCGAGATCATCTGCGCTGCACCTTGGAAATTGATACATGTTGCTAAGCTACTAGTTTACTAGGTCACGAGGTTACCAGGCCACGAAATTCTCCAGGTTATCAGCTACAATGGCTTGCTGAATCAGTTTCTGAACACAGAAATTCCAGCAAGCGCAGAAGAGCATCGGAGTTCTAACATCAACAGAAATTATCGCTTGCACATCAAATGAGCATTGCCTACTTACTTGTTCTAGACTTTGGTAGACAATCAAGGAAAACTCAGCTATTCTTTCCTTCGAGAACCAACGAAGACAGTTGTGAATGAGAAATAAAGAGAAGCTTGGAATGAGTTTAGGTGCTAAACCCTAAAAAGGAATAGGTTTGGGTGGTCTGGCCGCCTTAGACGGCGTGGGGTGGGAGAGTTAACCATCCACAATCAGGCTCCAACGGCCAATCGTCAAAAGACGACGCACTCGCTCACAGTCAAGGGCTAGGACTGTACAACAGCAGCCAAACTTGACTACCAGGCTTCGTACACGCTGTCAACTGAGCACATTTCCACAACAGCGTATTTGCAAGAAATAGCTGTTTGATTCCAGCCGACCCATTCGAATTCTGCGCTGCGTCTTGTGTTGTGGGTATTTGCAAGGAGTAGCCGAGTAGCTGTTTGTTTGTAGCCGGTCAACACCCATCCGAATTCTATGTCACATGTTGCCGGTTGCGTTGTGGCTATTTGCAAGAAATATCTGATATTGTAGCCGGTCAACGGATGGGTGTTGACCGGCTACAAACAATCAGCTACTCCTTGCAAACACCCACAACACAACACGCAGCATAGAATTCGGACGGGTATTGACGGGCGAGAAACAAACAGCTATTTCAGCTATTTCTTGCAAAATGCCCACATTGAGAACAGCTCCCACCTGGCGCAAGCACCGGGGCCTCCGCAGCAGATTTCTCTGCTTGCTTTTTTTCACGCTCCTCCTGAACACCGATGGCCTTGGCGATCCAATGCTCATAGGACAGAGGTGTCTTCATCGAATCCGGTCTCATGTCCTTGTGCTTGCCGCAGGCATACTGAAAGGTCGACTGCCCTTGCGACTGAATCAGCTGCTCGGTGTGAAGCAAGATATGATCGGTGCTACAGACTTTGGCGCTGCGTTCAACTCGACAGATACGGCATCCTTTCTCAACACCGGCGGGGAGGTCTTTCAGGTGGAAAAGGAAGCAGTTAGCACGTTCTCCGTCCTCCAACCACATCATCTGCCCTTTGCCCTTCAAGCCAGGAAGCTTTGTAACCGGCACGCCAAACATGTTGGTGAGCTCGCTCTCTGTGAAGCAAGCGAGCTCGCGAGACACCGTATAGCCCAGCACACTTTCGGATGCAACGCTCGTCGGAGGATTTAGCACAGCTTTTTCTTCGCCGCGGTGGACTTGCACAGCGAACAGCATGTTGGTGGCAACACTCTTGTCGGCATGGAACTGGGCATTGGAGGTGGACCACCCGTTGCCAGGGTTAAGCCGAGCATCAACACTCATGCAGTCTAGGCATCCGCACTCCGGGTCCGGATGGCCTTTGCCAGTGGTGGCACCCCATTCCACGTCCTGATACTTCCGCAATCAAGCCAAAAAGCCAAGAAACGTTTGCGTATTTTATGTTTGCTGGTCTGCCGTGGGCCGTAGAGCAACAATGGCGATATTTCACAATCCTACTCGGTCCTGGTCACTGTCCTACACTGGTCCAGCATACAGTCTAGGACAGTCTAGGAGTGTAGGACTTTGGGATTGGGTCGGATTCGGACTTGTTGTTGCAATTCGATTAGGGCCCTAAAAACATTCAAACCATTCAAAGAATGCGCCTTCAATCCACGCAACCTTCCTGTCACGGCAATCTAAAGAAGATAACTCGAAGCCCTCAGTGCTTCTTGTCTGGAGAGTTAGGTCACGTGAATCTCTGCCAGGGCCGCCAGGGCTTTCTACCAATCATGAAGCTTCCGGCCGAATTATGAGACAATCTTGCCAAACGTTTCTTGCCGAGAAGAGATGTGAGCAGAAACCGCTGACAGCCCTGGCCCTAGCCCAGCCCTAGCTGCCCCAGCCTCAAATATACGAGGGTAGCCAGCTGGAGCAACAACAACAACACCAGCAACTGCAACAGCAAGAAGAAGCAGAAGAACACACCACAGAATCCACAATGGGGGCTCAAGAAGGGTGATGCCTCGGAAATATAGAATCTGGATATCTAGAGTTCTAGAGTATCTAGAGATTCAACTGTCGCAGCTCACACCAGTTCACGTCACGGATGGTTTCAAGCGCCCAGTCCTTCGAAGAGCACTTGCACCAAGGACAAACGAGCTCGGGAACCTTGGTCTCCTTCTTGGCCTTCTTGACCCCTGCCGCTGCCGCTGCCGGTGCGCTTGGCTCCTTCTTCACTCCTGCCGCCACCAGCGCCCACGAGTCGTTGGCTTCGGCCTTCATCTTCAAGTGCAACATGCCTACCCGAGCCAATGAACTAATGACATTGAAATCTCTGACCTCGAAACCGGGCCATCCCAATGTGCAGTGGGCAATGCAAGAAATAATTACACTGACCATGAAACCACAAAAGCTGGTCAGGTGGTCATGGAATCTTGCCTCCCTTCACGTTGTGTCAAGAGAGCAAACTCACCCGGGCTACCATGGCTACAATCGGCTACCACTTTTCAGACAACTTATCAGGCCGACAGGCTGAACAAATCATCTGTCGACGACGTCCAACTAGCTGCTTAATTAATTAGCTGGGGCAGAAGACCGGGGATAGGCAAGAAATCAGGAGCCTCTTCTTCCTTCACGCGCTTCTGGCTCCCAGACTTGGCAGCCGCCTTCGGGTTGAGCTTGGAATGGACCACCATGTCCACAGCTGCTTCTGCTGAAAGAACACCTGAAGCCGGAAGCTGTAAAGCTTTAAGCCGCAAATCACGCCTTGCATCCAGGCAGTTTCAAGACAATTGGCATGAGGCTCGACAAACTATGCAACCGCAAGCCAGTAGGTTCACTAGACACTAGATGTGAGTGCAGTGTAGTGGCTTGCAGCTACACCGGTACACAGCATCAGCAACTCGGGAGCAGTCTCTCTCGGATCATGAGCTCTGGGCTCTAGCACTGTGTGTGGCAAGCAATGTGTAAAAACTGTGTAAACCGACCACCGTGAAATTCACGAATGCAATTCAGTTGTTCGGCTGCGGCGGCTCGGCTGGCCGGTCGTTTCACCGGCACAATCTCCGCTTCAGGAACATCGTCATATCGTCGTCACAGCAACCTGGGCAGATCGCGAAAGAGATAAAGGTTTTAAACAAATGCAGAGAGCAGTCCGATGCAACTCGTTGGCTTACCTGGCTTACTCTCGTCCTTGGCTTCTTTCGTATCCACCAGCTTATCAGCAGTCAGTTTTTTGCAGCTCGTCCGAATTATGACTTGCAACTGCTCCTGGCAACCCAGCAGGACCTTGCACTGTCACTGTCAGTGGCACTCAATGGCAGCCAGAGTATATCCGCTGCCCTCCATGTATGTCAAGTAACTCCTTAACTAGTTAACTACTTAGGCTTACTAGTTTCGAAAATATAAGCTTGTCGTTGTAGCACTACCCAGCAGATTGCCTTTGACGATGGTTTTCACATGCCAAGCAGGAAATCCACTCGAACGGGATCATTACATTGCACTAGACGGCAGCACTGGGCTGAGCAGACCCGTGTTACTGCATCCATACTAGCGAATTAAACGATTAAACTGATGAAACATCACAAACACTTTTCTGATTGCACCTCTAGAATCCTACTAGGACTCAAGTAACCTGCTGGATTGCTACAGTCACTAGAAGCCCAGATAGGCATGCCGTGAGACAAGTAAGTAATATGGGAACACCACGAACGTACTGCCATGCTTTTCACTCGACATCGCCACACTACACTACACTTCACTACATCGGACTACACTTCCCCATCTCGTGCACTGCCGGTCACGGCCGCATGCCACCGAAAGGACAAGCTGATTCACGGCGGTTTGCCCACCGACCTGCAGCCAGGAGACCTCCTCAGAAAAAACAACCCGCAAGCAGAAACGTTCTACGAAACCAAGCAGTGGCCAAACCTGCGCTCACACACCCACTCGAATCTCGAGGGCTCCCGCACAAGAGAATTAATGAGTGCCTAATGGCCCAGCTAATTCAGCTAAGATGTTATGGAGTCAGAAGGAATAGCCGGCAACTGGGACAATAGTGGCCTTGGGTGTGTTTCGGTTGGCAACTACACAACACACTCTACGTGGTAACCTCTACCAGACTCTACCAATCCGAACGGTCTAGTGACTAGTTCTCAAGAACAGCAGACATTCTACTTGAAAATGGCACTGGATCTAGTACCTGCAACGCAACCTGTTGAGCTTAAACTCAAACGTAAACAAGATGACCGGCTTCAAAAATAACACGGGCCCGGCATGATCAATTCAACTGTTGTAACCCATCGCAAGAAAAGCCCCGGCCATTGTCAGGGTGAGCTCAAGCCGCAAGACACTGCACTCGCGGCGCTGCCTGTTCAGATGCACCGTCGAGTTTGGTAACTCTAGCTGCAGCTAGCTAGTCTAGCTGCCTAGCTGCCGAGCTAGCAGCTAGCAACTGTGCCCCAGAGCACACGAAGAGCAGCAGAACAAAGGACTGCAAGGTTGATCCAGTACTAACCGACCAATTCCATGAATTGTGCTTGCAACTTACTTCCCTAACAGAATCCCTGAACCGCTACACCGCTAAACCCGCTAAACAAAAGGGTAAGGGAAACTTCGATAAGTGCGATAGGTCTCCGATAAAGTTCCGATAAAGTGTGTTACACGAAGACCTGTGCTGCCTGGGGCGACAAATGCCTGTGCACAAACAAGCAAATTGTCACTGTCATAAAAAAACTTCGGCACTGATCATACTACCGGATGCTCACGCAGGTGGGAACCCTTTCAGCAGCCAGAGGCTGTAGAGGATGTGCCCCAGGCAGGGCAAAGCAATTCCTTCCCCTGCCAGGCACCGCAACTTGCGACTGGGCAGCCCTGCATCTTGGGTCCAATCTCCGTGGCCCTGGAGATGGAAATACTCAGCGGGAACCAGAGCACTGTCCCGAGAGAAATGATACAGACAGCTAGATGTCGTCAAGCAGTGCGCTATATTATCTTCCTTGGTGTAGCGACGCCTGGCATGGCTTTGTGAGACATCCACTAAGACTCCGTCAACAGCATCCAAGACTTTGCCAGTCTTTCTGTCCAGCATGTTCTGGTGAGCAACGCAATCCAGCAAATCCAAAACCCTGGGTGTGCAGCTCAACCCTGTGGCTTGAAATGCATCCGTCCCGGTCCAAGGCTTACTCCTCCTCGGCACATCCATGGCATCACGCCAGACAATAGACTGCTTTTCCCAAGAGGCAAAAGTGCCTCCTTCTGCAGTTCGCTGCTTCCTTTGCTCCTGGCCAGAACAAGCAAAAGTCAACAATGACATCATTAAGGCTTCATTAAGGGCAGAAGACCGACCCTCCCCTCCCCTCCCCTCCCCTCCCCAAAGCAACCCCCCTCCACCGCCCCCCTCCCCTTTTGCCTGGCGGCTCGTGGGACACAGCAAGCAAGTGTTGGATCGAGATAAAAGTCCTANCTCCCCTCCCCTGAAAACCGGTCTGTGCAGAAATTAATTGACCAGGCAACACGAATCGGGCAATCACCGTCCTCCCCTCCCCTCCCAGCCGCCATCAAACCAAAAACAAACCTTAAACGTCAACTGGCCCAGTGTGCGGCAAAAGCTAAACCTTAAAATTTCCAGCAGCCGCCACCAACCCAAAAACAAACCTTAAACGTCAACTGGCCCGGTGTGTGGCAAAAGCTAAACCCTAAAATTTCCAGCCACTGCCACCCACCCGAAAACGAACCCTAAAAATCAACTGGCCCGGTGTGTGGCAGAAGCTAAACCCTAAAATTTCCAGCCACTGCCACCAACCCGAAAACGAACCCTAAAAATCAACTGGCCCGGTGTGTGGCAGAAGCTAAACCTTAAAATTTCCAGCCACTGCCACCAACCCGAAAACGAACCCTAAAAATTAACCAGCCCCGATCCCCAGCCCCGGCCCCAACCCGCCCCCCGACCCAGCCCCCCACCACACGCCCAACCCCAGCCCCGGCGCAGCCCCAGCCCGCAGCGCCAGGCCCCAGCGCCGGCCCCAGCCCCGAGCCCCAGACCCGGCCACGCCTGCCCCAGCTGCTTTGGTGGCTGCTTAATTTCTGCTTATTTTCTGCTTTTTTTCTGCTTTTTACCTAGGGAAATGCAATTTTTTCTGCTCTGCAGCATGTTGCCCAAAAAGCAGCAAAAAAGCAAAAATCAAGCAGGCGCCGAGCCAGGCCACCAAGCAGCACCTACGAAAAAGCAAAAATAAAGCAAGCCCCGAGCCAGGCCCTTCAGCGGGGCACCCGCGAAAAAGCAAACCCACAGCAGCTGTGAATGGAAGCCAACAAAAACACCAAGCAGCCAGCCCCAGACCACCGGCCTCGGCCCACACTGGCCCGAGACTCAACTCCCCTCCCCAAACCAAACCACACACGACTGCACACGACAGTGACCCACAACCACATAATCACGTGTGAGCACAGTTGAAACACGGCAAGGGTCAAGCCGCTTTGGGATTTAGGCGTTGCACTTGTGGAAAGCCAACTTCGGGATGTAGGCTTTGAGCTTTGGACTCAATAGAATTAACAAGTACAACCGAGCATGGACAGCCATGTTATGCAAGACGAGAAAGCAAGCACCGGCAGGCAGAAATGGCATGCGTGCAGTCCCGAAGCATCTTGCTCATGCCATCTCGGAAAACAGGGTCATCTTTGCGCAAAAGAATACGCTCCACTCCAAGAGGGCCACGTCGTTCTTGCCACGTCTCAATGTCCTGATGATGCGTTTGCACTCTACATTCTGGATTCTCGAGTCCAGAGTGGAGGAGAGGGGAAAGAAGTGGAGATCGTTGGAACTGGAGTGAACTGCACATTTCGCAGCCAGAGGCCTTTCGGGCCCTCCTTGCTTGGGCCTTTTCTTGCTTGAACCTGAGCGCCCGCAAGCGGAATGCGGAGTGCACTGCAATGGACTAGAGTTGCTCGGATTTAACAAACACGTTTCAGCAACAGCAGGAACAAATGGTCTCACTTACACATCTTCACCTTGCTTGAGCCTCAGTCTTATTCGACAAGAACGGCTGGGATCAGCATAATCGCTTGCATTTCCTAAAATCATCTGGCTGAGAACCATTTGCCTGATGCATGCTGCTTTTTGAACGTAACTAGAGTAACTAGGCTTGGGATAGATGCTGTTGAATCCGGTCGATTAGATGCCACATCCTTCTATGCCACAAAACAACACAACAAAACAAAGGCCTGTCCTTGATCATCTTCGAGAAGAGCTCCGCGTCCTGGAAGCTGTACTTGTCTTTTCGGAGCATCGTGATGTAGTACCTGGCCAGGCTAGGCTAAGGCTAACAGCTAACAGCAGTTGGGGCCGGTAGGGGATCGAATCAAAACTTGTCAAAACCGATACCGGAACCTTCCAACGTCCCTCGCTTCAGTGAGAGTAGCTTGACTGGACGGGTTGCCAAGCTCAGGCTGGCTTGTAACATTTGTGAAGATGATGCGTGAAATGCCCCGAAGCTCTGCAGTTATGCATACCATAACATGTTCCGAAGTCCGGATAAGTTCCAGCTCCAAACACAAACCTGGGCCAAATGGTTTCGGGGTCTTGAAGCTTTGGGCTTTGCGGGGCTGTGGAGGTGAAGTGAAGGCCTCGTTGCAGGGGGGCACACTTGCAGCTCTGACCGACAATACAGAAGCGGAACGATGCGCTGGCTGCAGGCTTGAACTCTTTACAATTGCATGGAACTCGAGAGCAAGTCGCATTTGAACCCGGTCTACTTCAAAAGCGGACTACATTGTGACTACATCATGCTTGACACTGGATGGCAGGAAAAGAATGACCTGTCCAGGTTTACGGGAACGTGGCTTTGTACTCTGGATTCTAGCCTAGCAATCACTAGCTGACTAGCAGTGACTAGCCGTGACTAGCTGCTAGCTCAGTTTCCAATAAAAGTGTGCCGGGGTTTGCCGTTGCCTCGTACTGCTGCTCAAGACTGGAACCTGAAAACATCAAAGAGCTCCCGCGTTGATTCTTTCACATTTGCAAGTGTCTGAGCTGCACCGTACTGCTCAGCGACCTGCGCTGCAAGCCACCTGCCACTCCACTTCATGGCACGTGCACAGGCTCCTCGGGCTCTCCATCTCGGAGAGGGCGTTCACAGGCGGCAAACTCTCGTCCACCATCCATGGCCAACAGACGGCGTCTGGCATCCTGCCGTTGTTCCAGAGACAGCTGCGCAGGCCGCAACTTTTGATGGCCATCTTTTCCCTGGTCACTCTCAGCAGCCCAAAGCCATGCTGCCAACATTCCAAGAGGTCGGCCTTGCCCGGGCCTTTGGCCTGGCTTGGCAAAACCCTGCAACGTCCGGGTCCGGCGACAGTCCCCGTCGTGCACTCTGCAAAAGGCAACGATTGTTGAACTGTCGCGGTAGACATGAAGCTGACCTTTCCCCGGCAGCACCAAGACATCTGCTGCAGAGGACCTGCCACGAATGGCTGCTGCTCTGCTTGCCCCTTCTTCTGCATTTGCCGGCGGCGGTGCTGCTTCTGTGATCTCAGCCTCTGCTTCGAGCAGATCCCAAGCAGCATGAAGGAATGCATCAGCATCAACTTCCTCGGCCTGGGCTTGCCCAGGGTTGTGCTCCGCGCCATCAGCTTCATGCTCCGACTCGTCACCCTCACAAAGTTCTGCTTGCAGCTCCTCAGCTGCGTCACCTCTATCCTGCACGGCCAGGTGCCCCGCAGCATGGGGACGAGCTCCATCGAAGTGCTGCCCATGTTGGCCAGGAGGGTTTCTGTGCCTGGCAGCAGCTGCAGCAGCGGCAGCTTTCTCGTCTCGAACCTTGGCCTCAGCATAAGCACCTTGCCAGAACTGAGCGGGAAAGCCCTCTACTCTCGAAGACCGAACCAACACTCTGTCGGGAATCATTTCCGAAACGGTCAGCTCGACATTTGAAGACGATACCATCTCATAGAAGTCAATGGACCACTTCGACTGGAAATCGATGTGTTCAGCGAAGATTTCCAGCTCGGTTCCAAAGGCAGTGCCCTGCTCAAGCCGCAACGTGAGCAGATCAGCATCCGAAGCCGGTCCCGTTGGGACCAGTGTCAAGCCAGAAAATCTCCAGTTCTGAAAATTCACATACGCAGCATGCAGCCACAGCTCAGTCCTGGGATGATCCGGCAAAGGCAGAGCTTCGGCGGGGCGTACAACACCTTCGAGTCCTGCCTGAACTCGATCTGCTAGCTGCTCCCATCTCACCATGTGTGCTTGCATGCCCTCATCGGAATGTTCCATCTCCAGTTTCTGGATGTGCATTACGAGTTCAGCACGCTCGAGTAACAATCTCAGCCAGGGCTTGGGATGTGGCGGCTCCGTGCTGTTTCGCTTACGACGTTTCACAGCTGCCTGAGGTCTGAGCAGCTTGCGCAAATTTTCGGAAAACCGATCTGCATGCAAACCACGTCCGGCACAAATGCAAAGACCCAGTGAACAGCAAATGGAAGGCGTGGCCACTGTCTTAACGGCTTGGTCTGTGATTGGCTCATGCTGAGAGTGGCAGTACAGAAAGTGCCGTGCTTGCCACGTGTCTTCCAACGCGGATCGCAAGCCGTACTCCGCACCGGTGGCCTTGATGCGGTCCGCCACAGCCACCTCTTCAATTCAAGTACAATAACAGCAGCGCAGGCCAAGAAAAAACTAGGCACGGCAAAGGTTACACTGTCAAACAATCTAGAATCTAATTTGTTGTCCTGCGTTGCAGTGTTCCGACATCTTAAGACATCCTTGAAGGGGTTTCTCATGGGCAAGGGGCAGCATGACTCCTTCCACGATTCTAAAGAGATTGTAGGCCCTAGGCCCTAAACTTCACAACCACACGCAACCCAAGCCCAACAAGCCTTGACCATTTCACTAGCCGGCGGCTGCCAATCCAGCACGGCAAATCTGGCAGGCCGCACCATAAAAGCGCCGCCCTTAACCTCAGAGAGCACCTCCTCTGACAGACACTTGCGGCCAGCTGCTTGCCGAGCCTTGATCAACTTGTCTTCTTTCTGACGGAGAAGCTGCTTTCGGAGGGAGATTTCTTGCCTGATCTTCCAGCTCAGTTGCAGCCTCTGCCGCTCAAATGGGTCCACAGCAAAGGTCCTGGGCCCTGTCCGCCGCTTGTGGTTTCGACGAAGAGGAGGTCCACCAGCAGCCCGTGAGATGTTTTGGGCAGCAGCCAACTCTGCATATCTCTGCATCTCCGCATTCGTCAGGTTGTGGAATCTCTCCGAAAGGTCTCTCGAAGAATCTGCGTCAAGATATTTGTTTGCAGCATGCTCATGTACAAAAGCATTCCAGGCAGAAAGTTTGCGTGGCTTGGAACCTCGTTTTCTCTTGGGCGGAGCTCGGCCCACTCGGCGCCGCTGAATACGACGTTTCGGACTGGCCTGGCCCTGATCTTGGGTTGTCCCGCTCCGCTGTCTCCTGCGAACTTCCTTGGTGCGATAGCAACGTCTAGTAAGTAGTAGGTTAGGTCAGGTCCTTCGAATAACGAATACGAGAAACTCATAGCTGATAGACTGATAGATGATAGATCTGTCTCCTGAAGCAGGTGAGCCCAAGCTGAGCCTATGGTACTTACATAATACTATAGTCACTATAGTCAGTGGCAGCTCACTGGAAGTGGCAGCGGCAGACTCACAATGATGTTGGTGATAGTTCTTGGTCTGTACCGTGCGCCTTGAATGAATTGAGAACTACAAAAATCCACAACCAACAAGCGTGGCCGCCGAGCAAGTAAGCCAGTAAGCAAACTGGTAACTGGCAACTGAGGAACACGTCTGCTGTAGGAGCGGCAAACAAACTCTGCGCTTGCCTTGTGCAAAGCCACACCATGGGTTTGGCAAGACTGCACAACTGCGACACGTCGCACACCAGCATGTCTGGCTTCGATACCGGAAATGTCAGACTCGAAAGCTGCAGCCAACATGTGCAGCTCTGCTTGTGCATCAGCTGACTGAAGGTCACGAGGTGTACTGTAGCGACCGACGATTTCAGCAGTTACGGGATCGTACAAGCACGGCCGGTCCTGGAAAACTCGCTCCGTGGATCCGAAGATGCCTTCAGAAAGCAGCTTGCCTGGATAGGTACGAGTGGATGCACCCAGAAGCCTCTGCGCACAGGCTCCGGCACGAGCAATCATGCGGTACATGAGAGTCCGAACAGCCAAATTGTGATCCTCTATTTGGATGCCTCTCATTCTTGAAAAGAACAGCTGCTGCAATCCTTCCCAAAAAGTCTGCAAATGCGTCCCTCTGAATTCTTCGACCATACGGTACGTTCTTGATCCCGTCTCTGCAAACTTCATCTCTTGCTCCTCATCCCAGTCTTCGCTGTACAACTTGAAGTTCGCAAACAGCAGTCGGAAAGTGGGCACCATTACGGCTCTGATGATGGCAAGCTCCGACGCTGGGTTCGACAGGGCCCAGCCTCGAGCTCTGTTTTTCATGCTTTGGTTGAACTTGGCCCAATCGAACTCATCCTTTGCTTGTTGATCGACGGCTGCCTGGGCGTGAGGCAAATCATCAGGTTGCACCTCTGATGGCCCATCCAGGTTCTGCAAAGCTGGCATTGCCATAGAACCTGCCGATGCAACTTGTTCCCACCCTGTGGCATCTGCAGCATCAGTAGTAGCAGCAGCAGCAGCGGGTCCTGCTTGCGGTGCCGCCAGCTGAGACACCCAGCGGTGCACCACCTTTGCCAGCAAGTTATGATGGCTGGCCAGCAAAGCGGCCCAATCCACGGCCAGATCGCCGCCAGTCCATCTCGATCTCGGAAAGAGATCGCACTTCCCAGGGATCAGAGCCGGCGTTACAAAGGTGCGAAACAAGAAGAGGGCATGCGATCGGGTGTAGCCGCTGTCTTCCGATTCCAATGTCCAGTGTGAAATCTCGGGCGCTCGCAACTCCCCGTTAAGGAAATGGTTGAGGACGAATCTCTGCTGCCGCCGTCGCACACTTGCCGCCTTGTACTTTAAGTCCATGCTTGAGTCACTGGGCAGCGTACCAAGGAAGAGGTTGTAGATCTCCTCCCTAAACTCTTTGGCATGCTCAGGGGCAGGCCCTCGTTGCACGTGCAAGTCATCGGACCAAATGTCGTTCAGGACCTTCCTCATATCGGCTGTCGACCCCGCCTGTTGCATTGAGAGAGCCAAAGCAAGCAATCCGGAAATGTTGCTTTCAGCCAAAGAGACGGCCTTGGTTTGGACCTGGGCGATGTTGTGGGACCGGCAATATTGGTGTGCCAAAACCCATGTCGGATCCTGGGCCGCAATTCCAAGTTCGCATCTCGTATTTGCCGCATACCGATCCGTCACCGGATGTTGTATCTTCAGCGGAAAAAGCTTGGACACTGCTGCCATCTCAGGGATCACATCCTCCAGATCGAGCTGCGCACTCATGATGTTCTCCGCTGAATTCTTGTCGAGGGCTTGCAGGTAAGTGGGCACTATGCCCTGTAGAATCTGGTACTCCCCCGTCGGGCTCCTCATCAGCATCCTCACCGAAAAAAGGGTTTGAAGAATTTTGCTGACAGATTTCTCCTTCTCCTTTGAAGAATCCTTGACTGACCTCAGTCGGATTCTCAACGGGGTTTCGTCATACTTACGCCGCTTGAGGATGACCAGCGGTTTGAACCCAGATTCGATTGCCCGGCGAACAGCACAAAGTGCGTGCCCCCAGTACAGCCCACAAGCCTCCACTGTCGAGGATGCCACTCGCACCACATCCCTCACCAAGTCCCGTCCTCTGGGGTAGTGCCGCAGACCTGCTTCTGCCTGCGCACTGGTCACAAAGCGCTCTGAGCAAAGGAAGGTGGTGGTCAATGTCTCTGCCTGGTGAAGCGACTCTGCTGGCTCGGAATGCTGAAAGCTCAGAGCAGATGCATGGATTTGCATTTGCAGCGGAGTTCCAAGGTGCCTGAGGGGCGGCATCAAAATGCCACCTCCTGCTTTCACCAGTGCAGCAAAAAAGAACTGCGTGTGAACAGGCAGCCCGGGATGTTGCATAACAACCCCTGCGCAAGAATCGTCCCCAGGTTCATCTCCGACTCCAGTTGCAGTTGCTTCCCAAGCCCGTTTGGCAAATTTCTTGGATGGGCCTTTCGGGCGACCCCTGCCTTCCGCCCGTACACCCTTGCAGGGCACCGGCGCTGCTGCATGACTCAGAAGGCCATCTGCGACATCCCCCCAGCCTGCATCCATGTCTCCACTCGACTCGCATCCAGCTTCATCACTCTGCAGGCCAGCAGGCTATCAAAGAAGCTGCAAATTGCAATGGCTCAATCGACACATGAAGACGTCAAGACTTTGCCCACGCTTATTATGGCTTACTGACAAGTTGAAGTTTAGTTTAGTTTACTTTAAGGCAAGGTTCAAAGCAGACCGCCACCCTGGATACAGATACTGCTCTGGCCGCCAGACTACAGCTAGCGGCTAGCGATGCTGCTCAGCTGCTTGGTTGACAGCACCCACTTGTGCTCAGGAGAAGTGATTATAAGTGACTAGTGACTAGTCTGGTTGACTTGTGAATAGCGAAGGTACTGCAATTACTCCAACGAAAACCAATCAGGGGCCGCCCCCTTGGGACATTGAGCTGAGGACATCAAGACAGTATATCCACATTTTCGACCAAGTCGTGAAGCCCAGTGTGTGGCTATCCGGCTATCCTGACCGCACATCCGCTGAAAGATGTTGCTTTGTTTGGCCATGTGCATTGCGCATGTGAACTCGCCAGTAGCACGAAAGCGAGACAGGCACACCTGGGCCGGGAAATCTTGATCCAGGTCTGCATGTTCAGCTTCACAGCGAACAGGAAGTAGCCCCCATGCTGGAAGTCTTGGGAGTGCACTAGGTTGGTAAACCTCAACAGCAACTGCATAACCCTCAGGCTTCCAACACATCATACATCATGCGAATCTTGCCGTTTGGATTCAAGTTCTAGATGCCAAGCAAGGGGTATCGGGTTGCGATTATATAACGGCTAGCATCTGCCTCTCACGGGGCCGTCTCAAACCCCCCCCCCCCCCCCCCCACCCCCCCCCCACAAAAAACAAAAAAAACACAAACAAAAAAAACAGCACGAACAAGGCCGGGTGGAACAACCCACCACGCAAAAAAACAACACCAAAAAAACCCACCCCGTCCCCCGANATAGGCGAATCTTGGCGTGTGGATTAAAATCAAAGACGCCAAGCAAGGGGTACCGGGTTTCGATTATAAAACGGCTAGCATCCGCCGCGCACGGGGCCGTCCAAAACCCCCCCCCCCGCCCCCCGACTGTCCACACACATAAACTAGTAACACTAGTATGCAATCAAGTAGCCGGTTCAGCGGAGTTTCGGACAAATCGTCACACGAAAGAGGAGCTCCGAAGCCCTCGACTTGCTCCATGACCACAGTCACTGGCTCAAAACGAACCAACCATTCCACAGCATCTGTGAAAGTCACATCATACAACCTGTGGCCTTCAACATTGCCGGGGTTGCGACGAGTATGCCGATGCACACTGAAAGGGTTGCAAGGGGTTCCGAATATGGCCAGGTCCGGGGTTTCTATATGACATGAGGCTCGGCCTGAGCAGCAATCCTTCAAGCAGGGCGCTGAACTGATTTGGTCCTGCATGCTTCTGTGAACATGCTGCACGGCCTCACCATGGTTGACAGCAATGAAGTGCCGGTAGCTCTCGTCTATCTCCGAGATGCCAAGAAAGTTCGCTTGAAGCCCAAGTGCCTCCAACAGGAAAAAGAAAGCTCAAAGAAACGATGATAATGGCCCTGTGGATGCCTGTTGGAAACCAACAGGGCTTTACCTAACCGGTTACGTGCGGCACCCACGGCCTCAGGGCGAGTTATACATTCAAGCAGTGCGCCAAGGCCCTACAGCCCTAAAGCAGATCCTGCACAAGCGGAGACCGTGCTGGGAAGATGAAGTGCAAGCCAATTCAAAACTAGTGACTAGTGTAACTAGTAACTAGTGGATTGCACAGCAAATTCCAGAAGCTATCACTTCGGCTCGAGAATCCCAACCCCAAAGCTGCATAACTTGCCCTGCAGCGTGCCTTCAACACGAAGGCTTCTGGGCAAGCACCGCTGCAAGCTGAGAGCACGTTGATGCATCCCCGCTCACGCTTTGTCGTGGCCGCCGAGAACTTTAGCTCTGACGCAGCATTCTTCAAGGCTTCACTCCACCACATGCTGAAAGGGTTCGCGCAGTCAGACTGAGATGCAGTAGATCGCTCGGATTGGGAAGGACCACATGTGGCTGAACCCTCGTCGGAATCTGAATCACACCGAAAGCATTCAGCAGTCTGTTCTTGAACGGCCTGGGCCTTCAGGCGCAACAACTCCTTGTCCGCCAGTTCACCCCAGCCCATGTTGCAAGGCAAGGACTCTGTCCCCGGTGCCTATTGGAATTCTTGAAAGTGATTGTCGATTGGCAGGTAAGCACTATTGCAGCTATTGGATAACCGGCTAATGCGGCTGATGAGTAATAGCTGATGTCAAAGCAGACTGCTAAAGTCCAGCTCTAAAGTCTAAAGAGTCTAAAGCTCTAAGGATTCGGGGTTTGGGAAACATCCGGCAGCATGGGAGCTGGATGGATGCGCATGCGGCATACAAAAAACACGGGGCGCCTCAGCAAATCGATAAGGCTTTGAGCAAAGCAACGAGTCGGATGCAAACAACGTACTCCTGTCCGAGCAGCAACACGGCTAACTACAAGCGCACGACTGGGCAGCCTTCCAACCGGGACCCAACGATAAACCAAGTAACAACTAAGTCTCTAAGCAACTTGGACCCAACGATAAACCCAGTAACAACTAAGTAATTAGGGCCCGAACCTAACCGGACCCACACCAACCAACAAAGGCACAAACGGCAAAGTGGCCTGAAACGTGGGCTTCTGGGCAGGGTTTCCTTGAGGCTTAAGGCAAGGCTTTTAAGTGGGGAGCGAGAGGAGGGGAGGTGGGCGCAAACAAACCCAAGCACCCGGCAAAACGAGAGTGATGAGGCACTTCCCGGCAACCTCGGCCACGGTAAGGTAGGGCAGGTAGGGCCAGGTAGGGGTCAGGTTCAAAGCGCAGTCCGCACATGACGTGAATGCTCAATCAGCTAACAAGCCATACCCGAAACCTCAAAGTGCAAAGTCAGCGAGGCTGTGGCATGAAGTTGATGATGTGGAGCAACCGACCTGGGCACACACACACACACACACGTTTCAAGGGTTAGGGTTCAGGGTTTGGGGCTTTGGGTTTCGGGATTCAGTTTGGCATCTTCCATATTCCATTACAGCACGGAGCAGCCTCTGGGTAGGCAGTCATTCATTCATTCCTTTATTCACTATTTTGCTCAATATGACATAGCTGTGGGGTTCAGGCCAGACGGTGCACATTGAGCTTTGGGCGACGGCGCAAACCTACAAACTTAGGAGCCTTAGGACTCACAGACAGCACAGCACAGCAGGCCTCCGGTGACACTCCAGTGAGCTCGCTTTGTGTTCGGGACGATGTCGAGGAATGCAGCCTGACATACCACGGCTTCCAAACAATGTCCCAGGTGTTAAACTAAGCTGTAAGAACTTGTGAAGTCTCCCGGGGGGAAGGGCACACAGGTTGGCTGCTCGTGACTGGGATCGTCATCCGACTGAAGAGCATCGGGAAGAGGGGCAACTACGAAGAAACGCAGGAGGAGACACTTCGTCGACCCCTTGATCGAAAAGTTCGAGCGCTAAAGCTGCCAAAGAAAAGCAAGCTTGGCCTGCGGATGGCAAGAAAACGTGCTCGTGCTCGCCGAGGTGCAGATGCCATGCCTGGTGACGAGGTCGGGTTTTCGGGCTTTTTTGGACTTAGGTCTTAGGTGTGAGCTTACTTTGGGTGGATGCTGGCATGAGCTTGCTTTGGGTGGATGGCAAGGGTTTTGGGGCTTATAGGGTGTAATCAGGGTTTTCGGTTCGGGAGGCTACGGGACCTGGAGGCGCAGTCGCAGAAAGGCTAAGCGTGGGCTCCAAATGCCTCCAACCAAAACCTTCAGCCCCAAACCCGCAAACCATGCAGGCCCCAAGCCCTACAACCTTTGCCCGAGACCCCCTGAACCCGAAACCCGAACCCGCCTATAAGCCCGAAATTCTCAGCTCCAAGCTCCGCAGCCCCGCAGCTGCCGCCTTGGGACGCCTGGGCAGGGCATGTTTGGGCTTCGACTGCCGAGCTTTTGCCTGTAAGCGTCTAGAGTCTAGAGTCTAGAATCTGGAAATCAAAACGCAGGACAGCGGCGGTTGAAGATAGGTCCACAAGCAGCCGTGGACGAACTCCGCCGAAGGCCTGCGGGTAAGGGCTGAACGAGAACAGCAAGCTGAGATACGGCTGTGGGCTCCACCCTCCACCAGCTCATCTCCATGCAGAACGAGTGTGTCCTTCCCAAGCAGGGCCATATGTTTACTGCAAATAACCTTGGCTGGATCGCGAATCGGTGCCCATGTCCTGGCCACGGCGCTCGACCCTCAGATCTGCACTTCGAGTCAAGCTTTGTTTGGGCTCCTGAAGATGCTGGCCTCTCCACAGCAGTGCCGCCGTGGTCGCATACATGGCAACAATCGTTGCATTTCTAAATGAACAAGCAGCTACCCTCACAAGAAGCGTCGTGGGTCATGGGTTCGGCTGATCGCTCGACCACCAGAAGCCGCAGTTTTCAACACACGAACACAGGGATCCTTCCAAGCACTCTGATTTGCGAAACACCGATCTGCACCGCTGGTCTCTACGGCTCCTCGCAACGTCACAGCACTGCGGTCTTGAATCTTGGAATCTCAGTTCAGCCGTATAAACTTATAGAATCATAGAGTTTGACAGAATGCTTCAAGTTTAACTGTCTTCTGAAATGCGTTGGACTCTTGGACGGATTGCAAAACTCGGCCCCTCTCGGTCCTGAAAACTGCTAAGCCAAGCCTGAGCATTTGCGGCGGCTAAGATCGGCGCAGAATTGCTCTTGCCACAAGACAACCCATACAAGTTTTTGCATTGTCCTGGACTGTTTTCCGATACAATTAATTGCATGTTTGCTGTATTTATGTGCTATTTTCCCAAAAAACCATGCAACAACCCGTCAAATAGTAACAGTAAAAGCAGCTTACTGGCAAATTCAATATTAAAGTTCGTAAAGCTCAGAAAGGGTTTAATAATTTTGCTTTTTTCACGCTTTTTCAATCGCTTTGTGTTCTGCATTTATTTTGACCCCCTTTGTTTTCGCTTTTTTCAACGCATATGGTTTTGCTTTCTTGTTGCTTTTTGGATAAATATTTGCGACATGGCCAGAAACCAGCCCCGCAATCTCAAACGTAAGCTTGGAAGCATGTCCAACACGTCTTGTAAACATTATGACGGGGTCGAGGCCTCCTGACATAGAGACAGCAAGCCTGGGTCAAGGCCTCCTGTGGTCAAGGCCTCCTGTCATG
>BGNK01006657.1:0-21950 GCA_003297005.1 Symbiodinium sp. clade A Y106 | reverse complement strand
GGAGCGCAACAAAAAAAAACACTTTGCACACCCGGGGCCGACAGCAAAAAAATTTCTAGAAACCAATGACGCGGGGCACGAGCAAAAAGGGGCCACAACAAAAAAAAAACACCCTGGCCCAGCAGATCGCGAGTAGACTGCCAGTTGGAGTCCCTAAAGCATCAAGTCGATACACCCGAAAGCCTTAAACTTCTGATAGTAAAAATTCTGTCAATGTAGAAACCCGAAACTCCAAAAACCCAATTTCTGAATTTTGAATTCTTTCCAAGGCACAAACTCAGTGCGCACACGAGCGACAAACACTTTACAAAACAAATGTATGATTTCAACTGCTGCCAGCCTTTCGGAACTCAGGGCCCTGCAGAGGCAGCCGAGGACGGGGCACGGATTCAGAACCCAATTATTAATTACATCGATTCCCCAGTACTGTTTATATCAGTATCAGCAAGCATGTGGGCATTGAGAATCACTTGGTCTCCTTGCCATAATTCTGATCGCAGTCTTGAGAGGTAATGCTGACAAGTTGAGGATGATGTTTCTCAAATCTTCAACAGTGGAGTCTCGGGCAGATGCCAAAAGGAGCCCGGGAAACCCCGACAAAACATGAGAAGAGCCAAGGCCTCCATGATGGACATATAGGGGTCGGAATAATTTGCAGTAGTATCCCTTGTAGTTCTGATCATGATTACAGTAGAAGCCAGAAAGTTGGAACATAAGTGTCCTCATACCATTAAGGTAAAGTATAGGGGATCCCATCATTAATCATCCTAAATCCATGTTCCAACTTTCTGGGGTTCACTATATGTTATAAACTTACAAACCCTTTATTCACTTTATTCTAAGCGGTAATGGTGGCACGGGGTTCAGGCCGGTTTAGGCATGTGTTTAGGATCGATGCGACAGGGCACTTGTGCGCGACTTCGTGGCCCAGCGAGGCTCACGCAACATTAGGGTTTAGGGTTTAGGGTTTAGGGTGCAAGCTCCGCTGCCACCTGAGCCACACCCATACTTTAACCCAAGGCTTTAACCCAGAATCCATTCAACCTTAAGCCGAAAGTAAAACCCGATGCCTTTAAACTTTAAACTACAAGTTACCCGAGCTGTTGCTCCAGGTTCCTTGACTTTCGAAGTTTGTTGGATTCAATCAACCCAACATTCCACAATCAGGGAAAGACGTTAAACTCATATGCGCTAGTACTTAGTAGAATCTAAGGAGTATACCCTACACTAAGGCGTCACCGTCAATATGTTACGAAGAATTGCATTGAGCTGATTCTTTGCATGTTAATCAGGGAATTCATGTTGGACCCTGAACCCTATACCCTCACTCTCTCTCTCCCCCTCCAGAGGAGTGTCCCGCCAGCGATGCTTCCTGCAACTCTGGCGGCTGGCGGCCGGGTGTGCGCGGCCTCGGTCAGAGGGCTGGGGGTTGAGGGTTAGGGCATGGTACACAAAGTCTCATGTTGTTTTAAGCATGGTTTAGGCAGGAGAGGATTTTGATGGATATGGAAATACCCCAAGCCCCCACCCGGAACCCTCAAGCATAAATTCTCGGTCTTCTTACGCCTGCGAGATTGAGATTTGGAGTTTTTGTCTTGAGGTTTCCAAGGACCTAGGATTTTTCTAAGGGTTTAGGGTTTCGGATGTAGGGGACTCGAAAAATAGAGCCCTCCCTGCCGCGGTTGGCGCTTGCGGTATCCCTGGGCCCTCCGTAGCACTTCTTCTTTTTTTGATTGCGGATGGCTCCGGCGAGTCTATACAGACCCTCCCGGCCCCGGCTAACAAACTCTAAACCCTCAACCCTTGGACCCTAAACCGCCGAAACACCTGCAAACCCCAAACTTTGATCCCTAAGCTCTACACCTCAAGCCCTAAACCTTATAAGCTCTGAACCCTCAACCGTAAGCCCTCAAACAAAAGCCCAGGAGTTGTCTTCGGTCTCTGACGAGTGGCTGCCGCCCGCAGAGGAGCCCTGTGCCATTGACACGATCCAAGCGTCGCAGCTGCTTGATTGACGTCTAGGGTTTTAAGGGTTCCCTTTAGGCTCAATGACTCAAAGGGTTCGATACGAGTGTTTCAATTGTTGAAGTGTCCGGGTGTTTCTAAGGTTCCGGATTGCAATCTGAACCAGACAGAGTGGACTGCTATACGGACCGGGTATTGCATCCACGTACAAAGCTATTCTGCATAGCAATCCATCCTCATTGCCATGTAAACCCTAAAGCTACAGCTTTCGGATGTGAAGCGCTCATTGGGGCGAAGCTGAGAGAGTCGTGCAGGCTCAGATTTGAGGTGAGACTGCCGCGTTTCTTGTAGAGTAGGGCATATGATCTCCGTGTTGTGAGTTAGGGTTCATTGTTTAGCATAGTTTTTTCAGAAACACAGGTTTTTGGTTTTTAAAACCTAAAACCTATGCTTTAAAAAAAAAGCAGTGCTTAGGAATTCTGAAGTCTTCAGGCTTCTTGAGTTTCGGGCGAATCCTGCCGATTCCTTACATCTGGTTTTCCGAGACTAGCGGCTTGAACGACACAAAAAACACCAAAGTCTCCGGGCCTACCATCAAAAAAAGGGGTTTAGGGTTTAGGGGTTTGGGTTTAGGGGTTTAGGGTTTTAGGTACTTTTGTTTCTTAATGTTCAGCGAACTCTTAAGTTGACCTGGAGGATTGTGGGTCGGTTCCCACATTCCATGTCAAGCACCTGTCAATTTGGATTTTTGATTGGGTTATAAGGTTTAGGATGGGTTCTCCACGAGCTTCTTGGTCTTGGGGTCTTGTTTAGTTGTGTTTTCGTTTTGGGGTCATGGTTTCTTATCTTTTGCGCCTTCTAACGGGAATGGAATTCTCCCCTATATATCTGGCACTCATGACATGTCGCCCAGGTTCGACATTGACACCTTTCTCAGGCAGGAAATTCGGGGGAACCACAAGAGCAAGACAGCAAGCTCTTAGCGCCCCTTGTGCCCCATCCTGACATGTACTTGAGAAGAGATCTACTATTATGGAAGCTTGCACGACAATATTACCCATACCCCCCCCCCCCCAAGACTACAACATATTCAAAAACCCTATTCTATGAAGCCCCTATGCCCATATTGGTCTGTTGGCTTCGAGTAAAGCCAGGCAGACGGGTTTCTATGGCAATTGCTCCAGGCATTACCTGTTGCATCCTCGGCCTCTGCTGGTGAAAGGACGGGCTCCGGGATTCAGACGTTCATCCGGCTTCAAAGAAGAGGGTCTTGATAATACACTAATATAAGGGCCCCAGTGGTTTTTTATATTATAATTGTATTTTATCTCCCCAAACCCTAATCTACGTATTAAGGCCCCTATACTCTATATACTAGGTTCAAGATCCTGTTCTGGTCTTTTTGGCCCTTGGGTTGGTCAATTCTGCAAAAGAGCCGTGGGGCAACACCCCTTTCAGAACTCAAGAAGTCTGCTTGCATTCTGGGTCTGGGTATAGATGCGGGTCTGCCTGTTTCTCTTGCAAACATGCCATATACATGCCGGGGTTAGATAGAGTGCATATCGCGACTACGAGTGAATGTATGCATCTATGCATGTAGCTATCTGTTCGCCGACGCAGAGATTGCTTTTGGACCTGCAGCCAGCATCTCCAGGTTGAGTGCTCTGACCCTCTGATAGACTCTGAACTCTGAACGCTCCAAAGCCATCCTGAGAAACCCTGAACCCCAAGCCCCCCAAACCTAAACGCCCGAAGCCCAACAAAGCCCTAACCCCAAACCGTCAAACATCGCCCCAGTAATGCCCCTGTTAATCCCAACACTACTCTTTCAAAGCACAGCCCCCAGAAACCAAGCCGGGCCTGCAAACGCCACGATTAAAAACAGAAAACCCACAAAAAAGCAAGCGTCCCTAAACCCTATAAACCCAAAACCTTGAACCCTAAACCCAAAATCCTAAACCCCTAAAACCCTAAACCCCTAAACCCCTAAAGCCCTGAACCCTATAACCCTAAACCCCTGAACCCCCCTTAACCCCTAAACCCTGTCACTGCCTATAACCCCTAACCAGGAGCTGGCAAGCCGTCTCCCGTCACTGCTGGGAATTGGACCCGCTCGGGGCTACTTGCAGCGGCAGCAGAGCGCAAGGCGACAAAGTGGGACTCGAAGGGGATCCCTTAAGGGATCCTTAGGGCTCCTTTAAGGGATCCTTAAGGGTTCCTTAGGGATCCTTTAAGGGATCCTTACGGGCTCCTTTAAGGGATCCTTAAGGGTTTATGGGACTCCAATATCCCTCAAGGGGCTCCTACTTGGAGGGTCATGGAACTTAGTAAGCAAGGTTATAAGTAGCTTCGTTGAGCTTATAAGTACCTGTATCTATCTAGGGTTTAAGGCTATGTAAGTCGTCACGACATGGGGCCTAAAGGTTGCAATTGCACGAAAACGCAGCGCACATTTTTTTTACTTTAAACCAACTATGGTTACCTCATTTATATCCCTACTTGTAGTTACTAAGTCCCACGATCCTTCAGCTATAAGGAATTGGTTCCTGAGGTAGGGCTTCTTACAAGGGTTCCTACAAGTGAGTTTAACTCAGGTTTTCTTGATGTGTATTGGGGTTTTGCAGACTGTTGCATGGGAGCTTTGTAGGGTAGGGTGATTTGGGTCCAGGGTGGAGGGTTTCAGGAATACCCTATTCGGGGGTTTGGGAGTTTAGCATTTCGAGGTCTGGGGTTTGGCATTGGGGGACGGAAGTTGAAGATTCCTAGATTGGATTTGAAAGGTTGGGACCGGCAGGTGATTTGTTGAAGTGGCTGTTTCGGGGATTTCCGGAAGACCCGACTTGCGCTGTGATTTGCAATTCGTTTAATTTGGAGGTTCGCGAATAGCCAGAAGTGGGGTTAGTGCAATACTCGTGCAAAACAACCTGAGCCATAATACCCCGCCTAAACCCTAAACCCATCGGTGTTACAGGCATGCAATTGCACAGCCGCGGGGCTTCCGCTACTAGACCCTAAACTCTAAACCTAACCTTTTCCCGTTGATCACGCAGCACGAAACGCGGTAAAAACAAGAGCTTTAAAACAATATTTTCCATAAACCCTAAACGGTAGAAAGTAAAGGACCCTTATGTCTCATGCGGAGAAAAGGCCATTACAATTAAAAACAAAACAGTAGAAAGTGCTATGTTTTTCGAGGCTGCAGGGAAGGGGCTGAAGAGAGACTGTCGTGGCTTCCTTCAGTGGGCCCCCGAAAGAGCTCCCCCCCGCTATCCGTCAACGTTTGAGATACTATAGACCTAGTAGTAGAGTAGGTAACCTTTAACCATTTTGGTACTATAATCCCAATATACTCCCAAAGGTTAACCTTTAGTCCCCCAGGATACTGGACAAGTAGGTAGAAGCGCAATGCATGAACAATAGTATTCCTTCGGGTTTAGGGTTTAGGGCTTAACACTAAACCCTAAACCCTAAACCCCTAAACCCTAAACCCTAAACCTCAGGTACCTGATTATAGTTTTATTGGAATATGCCCCAGAGATCTGCCCCGATTGTTCAGGCAAACCCCTATATGGGAGTTTCCGAAAATAGGGGACCCTAATATAGTACCCTAAATAGTAGGATCCTTATTATAAGGACCCCAAAATAAGGTACCCCTAATTTTCGGAAGTTCCCATATTACCCTTATAGCTGCAACCACCCCGCATGCCATCTAAGCTGACGCTGGGCAGGTGGAAGCTGAACTGTTTCCGCGTGCACAGGCGGGAAGTACCCTAGCCAGGAGCATCTAATGCAAAGTGGGGCCATACCAGGTACAACAGCAACGCTACCATGTGGACCATGCAGTACTGAAACAAGCGAAGCAGAAACATCAACAGGAATAGCTACACTGTGCAATTGCAATGAAAATCATCATCATCATGACAGATTCGGTTCGAGTGGTTGGTTGCTTTTGCTGGAAGAAGCACCAACAGAGAATGCTGTTAAGTACAGGATCATGGGGTCCAAGAGAAAGCAGGGGTGTTTTCGAACACGAGCCGAATCAGTTAATATAAGGGCCTAACTAATTACCAATACTATTCTGGTGGTTCCTTATTAGTATGATAGTTATTATTAGTATAATATACCCCGAAACCCTATTCTAATTATTAGGGCCCCTATAGTAAATCAAGTTTACTCGGAGTTGTCATCCCAGGCCTGGAACAGCCCGAAACCCTCAAGCAACCCTCATCCCCTACAATCCCTCAACAACGTACCTAGTACATCCCGATAACCCTAGAGCATGAAATTAAAGTATATATCATCTTCGTCCCGAATTCTGCGCCCTGGCTCGACCCCCCTTCCCCAACAAAAAACGAAACAGTGTATCTTTGCAGCCTATGGTCCCACAGCTTCAACCCTAATACAAGTCTTTGGCCCTCAGCCCTATCCTGACATTCCAAATAGCCCAAAGTAGGTCCTATCAATAGTATAGACCTCAGCGCCCCCAACTTAGGTTCTGTTTGTATACTAGGAGTCTTATTGTAAGCCAAGCGTGAGCCAGGCCTTCGATGGCACAAGACCATTGAAGATGAGCTTGAGGCAGGATGATTTGCACACCCCAACAACCCATTATTTCGGGAGCCGGAGGCCTTGGGTATCAGAGTTTCCGCACATGGGCTGTCCAGCTGCGGCCTCCAAGCTGCTGTCCCTATCCAAAGGGAACGTACTTGGAGTTTCATGGATTGATTGAGTAAAGTTGTAAGTCCCCTTTTAAATATGGTTAGAGTTACTCTACTTATGACCCCACTTCTAACTACCCATGAACCTCTAAGTAGGTCTTGTCAGAAAGGGTCGGGCAGCTGCCAGACTCTCCATCCCTACGCACTACATCTGAGCATTGTTCCCAGCTTGGCAACTGCATACAGCTCCCGTTTTAGCTGCATTTTAGGTTTCGAGGATGTGATCGAAGCCCGGAACCCTGAACCCTAAACTCTCAACCCTGGCTACGACTTGCAGGGAATATCTGGAGCTCATGGATAACCGATCGGCTGATGTGAGCTTCGCAAAGAAGAAGCTTTTCGCCTCCATCAGGGTTCATAAGGCTTCATGTTTAGGGTTTAGGGTTTAGGGTTTGGTGTTCAGAGTATTTGTCTTGCGGTTCGATGGACTGCTTCATAAGCCTCAACTGGGAGACAAAACTGAAGAGGTTGCCAAACCCGACCCCCGGACCTTGCAGCCCTAAACCCTATACCCGTCCAAGGCTCCAGTATGGGTATCTATCTCTCGACGTGAACGAGGTCTACCTGAACTTTTCCGCCGTGCTGCCGCAGGTGTTGGCTGGACAGGTGGGGATCCCACAGAGCTCCTTAGGCGAGTGGTGCAAATACGAGTGCAATTTCTAGAGTTACTAGAGCTACCGCGAGCACTGCCACTACCATTACTAGTGATACTAGTGCTGCTGCTGCTGCAGCTGTTACACAGCTGCTACCATCACGAGTAGCGCTGCGACCACGAAGAACACTGCAAGTACGACGGCGACGACTCTCAGTACCTACCAACGTACTATGTTCGTTTGTCACAACTTGCGCACCTTGAGTGATTTCGGCTAGGAGCCCTCAACCCTGCACCCAAACAGCCTGCGAGACACTTAGTTAAGGCTAAAGGGCTTCGGTGTAGCAATTGCCAAAATCCTCTGGGCCGGGCTAGGAGCATGGCCATCAACCTATCTGCCACTGCAGTTGCTCCTTGTGCACCGTTTCGGAAGGTGAGGCAGAATACTTGCAGAAGTGAATATGGGAGTTTCCGAAAATTAGGGGTACCTTATTTTGGGGTCCTTATCATAAGGACCCTACTATTTAGGGTACTATATTAGGGTCCTCTATTTTCGGAAACTCCCCTTTTCAGCACACGGGATTTTACGGCACGTGCTCTGCCTTTCCGGTCCGGTCGAGAGCAGAACTTTTTCTTTGCCAAAGACTTCGTCTTCGCAGCTGCCAAAACCAATCGGTCGTCGATGGTGCTCGGTTTCATCAGTTTCACTGCAGTATGACTATTGTACTAGTCGTCATCCTCGTCGCTTGCGTCGTCATAGCTGTGGTGGCAACTGTAGCTAAAAGCGGTACACGCAAGTCTATGGTTTACGAATACTTCACCTGCTAGTGCACAATATATAGACAGCGTCGTCGAGCCTCCCACCACCAGCTTCGGAAGTGTCAGTTGGAGGTCGAACACAAGGGCAGCATATTCCTGCTGGGCGGAGTGCTGTCCGGGACCCCTCCGCATCATCACGGGCCTTCGGCGTGCCTCGCACAAAGAAGTTCAGATTAGTACAGGGGCCTCAATAATTAGAATACGGTTTTGGGGCCCATTATACAATGTTTATAATAAGGAACCCCCAAAATAGTCATAGGTAATTATTAAGGCCCCTACATCCAGACCTGAAGCCATCTGGGCGTAAGCCAGCCAACCGACATCAGCATATCGTGCCCCTAGCCCCTCCTTCAAGGTATCGGAGGAGCCTATGTATGGGATTGACAAAAGACGAGCGAGTGGCAGCAAGGCCATGTAAGCTAGTGCTCGGAGCATTCCAAAGTGTCAGTTGCAGTCTGTTGCGATTGCTATCAGTTAGAGGAGACATTGCAGGAGCGCACCTTCGACCCAGGTATCTCAACCCAAAGCCCAGAGCTGTTTGTTAATCACAGATCCCTCGTTACAAGAGTCATCTGCCACAAAGCAATGTGCAAAAACAGTCTGCCCAATCATCTTGTATGCCAATTGTTTTAGTGTATTTCGCTGCGCATAACATTCGGTGAAGCCGTTAAGCCATCGTGCTTCTGTCTTGATGATTATGCCTGTTCCTGTCTCCCTCTATCTGTGCATGTGTTGGTGCATCTGCTCAGGAATTCTTTGGTCTATGGCACGAAAGTTTGGTACCTGGACCCGCCCGGCCGCGAGATCGTTGCCCACGAGCCCATGTATGATGCTTGGCTTCAGTGATCGGCTTGCTTGGCTCTTCGAAGCTTATTTCAATGGCCTTCAGAGAGTATAGTTGTCGGATGTTGGACTCGAGACTTCAGCTGCGCAATCTGGTACCCAGTGTTTTTACATGAAGCAGCGGGCATGACCGCCAGAATTCGCTGTCCAAGGAGTATCTCAAGCGCACCAAGGGAGCGTACCGCTCTCAGAGGAGCACCAGTTTTTGCCTGTTGATGCACGCAGGCATCTCCACAACATACTCGTGCCAGGCGTGTGCTGATAAGGTCGTCTGGTCAGCGGCCAGATCCATATGACATGTTGGAACAATAACAAGCCTGTCCGTCAGAGATCGGAAACCCTTCCAACAGCGTCATAGAAGCGTTTAAAACAACCATGTCCCAAGGTCCAAGTACCCAAGTAGAATGGTTTTGGGACCTACAGTGCTTGGACCCTCTGGACGTTAGACAACTTCTTTACTATTTCACATGATTACATATCAAACGGGAATACGTATTTATTTACTTATTGTTGCATATACATCTACGTATCTATATATGTATACATATATATATACATATATACAAATGATACTTTATTTAAGCAGTAAAGGATATTATGGGCATGTTGTACCCTTCAACAGCGCAGTAATCTACATGGGAGGGAGCGCTGATGACCGAGGCCTGGATCCTTGCGCTGTCTCCAGGAGCCTGGTGATCTGCTGTTCTTGTCAGCAGCCCCAGGGTGCTTTTGAGTTTGAGGTTGCGGGTTTGTGTTTACGGAATAGGGTGGTTTCATAAGGGGTCCTGCACAATTAGTAGCAGCATTGTCAGGGATCCCGAGTATGTTTATAGTGTGAGGTATCCCAAAACCTTGTTCTAATTGCTACGGAGTGCTGGGCGTACCGAATAGTGATAGTAGTCGCGCCGCCAACACGACGGCAGAGACGGCAACGCCGACAGCAGCAGCAGCAAGCGAACCAAGCACAACGGCGATTGCAACTGCACCAGCGCTTGCCAACATAAAGAACGGCAGCGACAATAGAAGGTTTACCTTGTGCAGTATGAACGAGAAAGACTGCAGTCATGCTTACACAATAGTGACATGGCCCTCGTATATTGCAACAGTATATACTATACTATACTATACTATACTACACTAGACTATGTATACTATACTATACTCTAGTGTACTATAATGTACTATACTCTACTCTACTATACTACTGCGCCGGGCCGATAGTTCGACCCACTAGCCTAAGCAACGAAACATGTGAGCCTTGGGGCCTCCTCCGCAATGAAACAAGATTATAACTTTAAGACGGTGTAGGGAATTCGTCACTCCGAAGCACTGCGCTACTCCGCAAGAGTCTGTAACTTGACAAGGGCCGGGTATCTCAAAGCTATCGGAAGTGGAATGTATACTATAATATACCAATACTATATACTATACGATATACTAGACTATGCTGTACATTGCTGGACTGTACTATACGCGTTCGAAACGAACTCTCAGCCTCGCCAAGAAGAATACCATAGCATCCTATACTATTCTAGATCTAAACTTTACTATACGTACGATGTAAGGGCCCGTGGCTGGACACACGGAGCACTCTGCCTGGGCGACTGCGTGGGTGCTTCCATAGAGCTGCTTGAGCTCAACCGGAGGGACTTTGATCTAGGGTTTGGGGTTTAAAGTTTATGGGTTTGGGGTTTAGGGTTTCAGGGTATGAGGTTTAGGGTTTCAGGGTTTGAGGTTTAGAGTTTAGAGTTTGGGGCTTAGGGTTTAGGGTTTCAGGGTCTTGGTTTCAGAGTTTGGGGTTTAGGGTTTCAAGGTTTGGGGTTTAGAGTTTGGGGTTTTAGGGTTTCAGGGTTTGGGGTTTAGGGTTTTGGGGTTTGGGGTTTCATTAGGGTTAGGGTTTAGGGCCGTTTAGGGCAACTCATCCTGCGACTCGTTTAGCTTCGAAGGCTTTCCATTGTACAGCGCTTGAGGCTTGGATTTTGAGGTCCTGTATGTCCTGGATTCTGAGACCTATTACCGCCGATCTTCCGGAGGCATTTGTAAACGGAAAAAAGTACAGCTTCAGGGGAACCGGGTCAACCCTGAAAACTTTAAGGCAGGGCATCTGAACCCCCAGGTGGCCTTCAGGTTGAGGTCTGGAGCATGGAGTTCGATGGCTTTGACATGTCTTGACATTAGCAGCTTTGGTTTTGCAGTTCCGTGTTCAGGTAGGTTTAGGCGTGGGATAGAGCTCTGACGGGCATCGGCAAGGACCCTTCGGAGCCAGACGGTATCCCGGGGATAGAGAACCATAACTCTCAGACAATCCCCCTCGCCGTCATTATACACATCGCGGCAACAGTGGTATTGAGAGTATGCATACCTAAAGCTAAAGGCTACAGTTACAAGCCGGAGCTTTTCCAACGGTCGCGTTGTTGTTTTGCTTTTTTCCGCTTCCAGGTTCCGGCTCTTTACGAGCAAGTGTAACCAGGGATCTTGTTGAGGTGCTTATATTTGAATTGCACTCCTTGTGATTACTATATAAATAATAAGGAGGGCCTAAAAAAGACACCAAAAACTCCACCCAAATAATAACATGACTTAGTTGATATTGTTATTTCAATTTGCAATGTCACAGCACTGAACCAGCTGAGGTTCAGCCACACAAACTTCGACCTCCGCGACTAAGACGCTGGAGCACCAGTGTAGGTAGCCAAAGCATCCATGACTCCCAACGCGCTGACGACCCACTTTTGCAGTTACTCTGGGCACCCTGCGGCACTTTGACATGGCCCCTACTGAGCCCCTTAGCCTCATATGAGGCCAGACCGTACACATACTGGTAGTTTCGGGATGTTTCGGGTCCAGTAGCGGCTATCGCCCTCTAGTTAGCTAGTTCAAACCGGAGGTTCAGAGAAGGACGGACCAGAGGTATTGTATGCCTCAAAAAGACCGACCCTTACGAAGTTCAACCGCGAGCAAGGGCTGAGACTTGGGGCACCACCCTGAACCCCGAAACAGAAGCCCTTAAAACAGCATGGCTGCTTTGAGAAGTGGGAGTTTCCGAAAATAGGGGACCCTAATAAAGTACCCAAAAAAAAAGTAGGATCCCCAAAAAAGGGTACCCCTAATTTTCGGAAACCCCCAAGTAGGCTCATGTGTCAGCCAGCCTGAAGAATCATCATGAAGGCTGTCTTAGGTAGGCTTGTGTTGAAGCGCATGTCACCCGAGCGTCGCTCAGAAAAAATGTAGTAAGTTTCGAAGAGCCGGCGTAGGATTCGGGAGTTTCAGTTTATGGGTTCAAGGCGGAGGTTCATGGTGTCCTATGTAGTGTGCGGCTTCTGTTTCGAGAGGGGGCTCTGCGATTTCTGCCGGGAGTATGCAGGCTAGGACTTCGTAGCATTCCAGTCAGGCCCCTAAACCCTAAACCCTAAACCCCTAAACCCTAATCGTGAGCATGTTGGCACCCTAGCGAATTTCTGAATACAGTAATACCAATGTCCCCTCAAGTCCCTACTTGGAGGGTCGGGGGACTTAGTAACTGGTTTATTTTAGGGACTTATAAGTACCATAACCCCAATTAGGGTCCCTTTTAGGGTACTTATAAGTCTACTTACTACCTACTTACTAAGTCCCCCGACCCTCCAAGTACATCACAATGCCATCATGTGCACCAAAACCTTATTCCAATTGCTATTGAGGCCCCTACATCACCTCAATATCCAACGCCAACTCCACTACTATGGAGGCCTGAAAAATTAGAATAGGGTTTTGGGGCCCATTATATTACAACTGTAATAAGGAACCACCCCCAAAAAATAATAGTGTAGCCTATAGGTAGTTATTTAGGCCCCTATAATAAGCTTTGTGATTGATTCGGTCCACGATCTGTAGCTTGAGGATGTCCCAGAGCCGTTGGTGGCCTCTGGGGCTTCGCGGCCTAATATACTATAGGGGCCCAAATGATTACCAATACTATTTTGGGGGGCTCCTTGTTATACTTATAGTATATATACCCCCAAACCCCATTCGAACAATTAAGGCCCCTATATTCGGTTCACAGTAGTTAGCAACATTAGTCCAGAGGTTTCCCTATAGTATGACATAAGCCCCCGGAATCATGGTCCCATCTCTCAGGCTTTACATTCAGCCTAAAGCCCCTCAACCCTAAACCCGAAACCCTTATGAAACCCACTTGTGCAGGCAAGGATCAGCTTCGAGCCCGACCCGGCCCAAGTTCTTCATCTCACCACCATCGCCGCGGAGGATCTCTTGAGCATGGCTTTTCTCTGGATTCAGGGGCTTTCGTCATTTGTCTAAAGGTTGCAGCGGTGTTTTTTTGGTGTTTTTTTTTTTGCGGCATAGGGTTCCTATCAGGGCTATGATTCGGGCTCTATCAAGGTTCAGGAGGGGCTCTGGGCTTAGAGCTGAGGGGTTAGGGCTCTGGGTTTGGCTACAAGTCATGAATTTAGTGCTTGTGCTGGGGAGGCCTCTTTCTTTGAAACTGAACCACAAAGTCCACTGCATCCTTGAGCCTTATGAAGCGGTATTCTTCTGCACCCCGAGACCCCTTCAGAGCCTGTCCTCGAAACCTGGAGCAAAACTTCGCCCTTGCAGGATGATTCTCCAGAGATGGAGCAGCGCCGGGCAGAACAGGAGAAGCTTGAGCGCGAGCGCGGCGAGCAGAAGGAGAATTCACACGGCATCTCCGTGTCATAGGGTATCAGGCTCCAAGCACAGATTGTAGAGCCTAAGCCCTGCAGCACTAAACTGAACGGAGGGGTCTGGGTTATCCCATCATAACCCTTAGTATGTCCATGGCCTGTATTCCAACCTTAGGGATTGAGGTCTACAGAGTTGGGATTGGGATTCGGGGGTGTAAGGTGCGCTCAGAGCCTTATGGAGTCTAAAGTATGCATGTATAGTGCGAGTTATGATTAATCAAGGTTGCATAGATTTTGCATGAAGTCCGACAGGGAATGACGACGTTGGACTACTTCCAGAGGATTGTGTTTTTTTTTCAGGGTTGTCGGGCCAAGGATTGTCTTTTGAACTTTACCCCGACTCCAGAAAAATCCACAGGCCCTGTACAAACCCAATGTAAACCCGCAAACAAACCACAAATACACAGCATCCCTAAACCCTCGAAACCCGATGTAAACCCCAGATAAGCCGTACCTAAACAGCTAACCCCAAACCCTAAACCAGCCTAAACCCTTGAAGCTGTTTGAAAGCAGCAACCGACTTGAGGAGCGAACGGCCGTTCTGACGCCTCAGCCTCGGGGTATGAAACCGCCAGGAATACTGCGGCTGATGGACAAAATCCTGCATTACTTTAAGTGCCTAAACTATGGGAATTATGGTATATTCCTTATTATGGGTAGTGCAGGATTTTGTCCATCAACCGTACCTATAGTCTCCATTGTAGTTCCTTTCTTAGTTAACCAGGTTTTGGTTAGGATCCTATAATGGAGATTTTGGTTAACGACAAAAAGGAACTACAATGGAGACTGTAGGTACATAGTGGCCTTATAGGATTATAGGATTAGAATAGGGTTCTTTTAAAGGGTTTCGGGGTTTAGGGTTCAGGGTTAAAGTTTAGGGTTTATAGGGGCCTGAATAATTAGAATAGGGCTCAGGGCTTGCGGTTTTGGGGCCTTGTTAGAATGCGGTTCCTTTACAGGGTTTCGGGGTTCCTTGGAGGGTTTCTATAAGGTTATGCCTGCCATCAAGGAGTTTAAGGTTTGGGCCTCAGGGTGCTTGGGATCATAGGCTTTCGTGCTGTGGGCTTGGTGTGCAAGTCTGTGAAGGTTCGTATCTTAGCGTTTACGGTTTCAGGCTCTGAGGTTGGCATTTCTTTTGTGGCTTTCATGGTTCGGAGCTCGGAGATACGTGTGGGATTCGTAATCATTCCCTTGCCGTGTCGATGTACACGAATCCAGGACAACATTACTTCCAGCAGCCCTTTCCTGAAGCCAACTAATAAAGCTCAGCCCAATATCTCCGAGGAAATACCCCACTACACAGGTTTCAAGTCTTCAAGCTCGGAGTAACCTTCAATGTTGGGGTGAATTTGAAGCCCTCCTTGTGTTAGGATTCTGCATAAAAACATTGACCCCGAACAAAACGGATCTGGGTGTTCCCCGCATAACTGGTCCCGATAAAACCTACTTTTTCAGGGTTCCTTACTATAGTCCCCTTATGTAAGCCCTCAAAAAGGTAGGTTAACTGGGGTTCCCCACATAGGTCTAGAACTCAAATCTGGGACTTTTGCTGAGGTTGGAGGATTTGACCATGGACACGGTGGCCATGCACACGGAGGCAGCAGGGTTTCGGTGAGGCCTTGACTTTCCCAAAGCTTGGCCCCACCCTGCAGGTTGAACCCCCAAACCAACCCGAAACCTTTGAGGGCACGACTTAACACTGCTCTACCCCCGGACACACGAACCCAAGTTCAACCCTAACCCTTTAACGCACGGCCGTGCTCGTCGGGAAGAATACGTAATCATTACATGGACACAAAGAATGCACTCTCGCTTTTCATCGTTTGCACACTCCATTTTGCTTCAGCTACCAAACATACTAGAATCTCACCTTCCCTACCTACCCCTGATGGTGGCTTGCTCAGCAGTTGTTGTTAACACTGTGATATATCTACATGTTTATATGCTCATTTATTGTTATTTCTGTGTTTTTGTTTAGTTCATTGTATAATTAACTAGATATAACATGACAACGACAAGCTGCTGCCAGGATGTCTTCAAGCTGAAGTTCATCCGTTCTATTGCAGAGGCATTGCAGATTCCGAAGCATCGAGTCAAGGTGCGCGCCCTCCCTCCAGACGAAGACTTCTGTCACGCTTACACCCAAAACCAAGATACGCTGAACACCCTACTGTAGACCCTGAATCCTCCATGCTGATGCCGGAGCTCTCCGATTAGTTGAGGTTTTGGTTTGTTGTTGTAGCTGGCCGATGATAGCTTTCCGTGTTGGGCTGCCTCCCGAACCCTAAACTCCCAAACCCTAAACTCTACACCTTACCTGGAATCGCCCCAACTACCCTTCAAAGGGATCTCTATTTCCTCACTAAGAGGTAGCTTTAGGCCACAATAAAGGGTAATTAGGGGGTCTAGGTAAATTCCAAACCCTAAGCCCTAAGCCCTAAACCCCAAATTTGGATCCCTGTTGTTCAGAGGTCCGCGACTTGGGGTTTGGGATTTTGGGCTGTGAGTGATGGGGGGATGCAAGTTTCGAGGGCTTCGGGTTTGGGGGTTCTGAGTCACTGAGGTTTTGGTGGTGGGTCTTGAGATATAGGTACCCTAAACCCTAAACCCTGAACAGGTACCCTAAACCCTAAACAGTTTTTTTTTTGTTCGAGGTGTAGAGTTTGCACTCTTGACTCAGTTTTTTGTTCGAGGTGTAGAGTTTGCACTCTTGGACTCAGTTTTTTGTTCGAGGTGTAGAGTTTGCACTCTTGGACCTGGACCGTGTAAGGTAGGAGAGATCAGAACTGGTGTCCGAACCTCAGAACTCTAAAGCCTGATCCTGGGGGCCTCAATAAGAATTACCTAGGGTTCCCTTTAATGGGTTCCTGTTAAAGGGGTCTATAAGGAGTACTATAAGGGCTATTATAAGGATTCAGTATAGGGGTCTTAATAACTACCTGTACTATTTTGGGGGCTCCCTATTTACAAGTAGGAAAAATGGGCCCCAACACCTTATTCTAATTATTAAGGCCCCAATCTTCAACTTCAAGGGCGTCGGATATGATGTTCAGGGGCTTTGGGAAAAGATGTGCGAATGAAGCTTTGAACATATACGAGTCTGAAACATTGTTAATGTTAACGGTATCCCATACAGTATCCCTTTTGTCCTCATAAGTTTTGATTGAAGAAAAATGGCCCAAAGCGCCCCAAACCCCCTAAACCCTAAACCACACACCCTAAACCCTAGCCCCCTCATAAATTGCAAGTGGCCCCTGACAGGGACCCTTATAGGGCCCTCAAGGGAACCTTTCAAGGAACCCTGCCTGTTGTTTGTTGCAAGACCGTGACACTCCAAATAGTCTTAGGGTTTAGGGTTTAGGGTTTGATGTATCCGACTCTCTCGCTGCACCTGGGCCTTGCACAGGTGTTCCCGTGTACAGAAGAAGGGCACGTAGGCCTAAACCCTAAACTCCTAAGCCCTAACCATTCATTGGGCAGGTGCCTAAACCCAGGGGATTGTGAATGTGCTTCGGGGATTCTGTCTGAGCGCCCGGCCGGCAGTGGATGCCCGCAGCTCAACTTCCCAGAGTGACTGGCCGATCAGTTCGTACGAGCATGAAAACTGCACTGAAATCACGCATATCGATACGTGCACATATGAACAACTACATACATTATGCAATGTCTGTTCCAAAGTAGCGACTTATGGGTACTTACTTAAAGGCTTTGCCGCCTGAAATCCTGATCGCGCCGGGTTTTCAAGCCTCTGAGCCAAGAGATGTCGCAAGCCCCTTATACATCTTCCCGAGATTACACAGATAGATGCTTCAAAGTGCAGTAAGCAGTGAGAGGTAACTAGAAGAAAGAAGGTAGATTCAACCCTAAACCCGAGAGCTAAACTCTAAACCCTAAGCCCTAGATGGAGTGATAGATCGATCCACAGACCTGTCGGTCGTCTCAGATCGATCGGTAGATGGATAGACAGATAGGTAGGTAGACAGGTAGATATTGTTTCAAGTGAAAAACCTTAAGTTCGGTGCATAGCATGGGACGCCTATAGCCCTTACCTGCAAATAGAGACCCTATTGTAAAAGCTCGCGCCGGACCTGGCTATGCTTGCTGCCGGGCTGCGCCGCTCCTTCAGCCAGACGCGTGCTGCACTGGCGAGGTCCTCGAGGTTAGTTGGGCCAATATGGGAGTTTCCGGAAATAGGGGACCCTAATATAGTACCCTAAATAGTAGGATCCTTATTATAAGGACTCCAAAATAAGGTACCCCTATTTTCGGAAACTCCCATATGTGTCGGGCTCGTCGACTCGTCACCGAATGCTGACAGCTGTAAACCGTCGCACTGCACATCTGCTGGCTCGTTAAGTTCAAGACCGGAAAGTTTTGAAGATTTCCCTAACACAGTTCCGGCACGGTTGTCAACCCTCAAAATACAAACCCCCCAAACAATCGAGATTGCGGGGTTTACGGGGCAGGCTTGCATCCGACATGCGGGACCAGACCGTCTAGCCGCATCCCAGCCCAAAGGCCGAAATCGAGGCCCCTACGGAAGCTGGTGGCCTTTTCCAATGCTTAGTGAAGACCAGTGAACTCTTGATCATGGTAAACCCTAAATCCCGAACACCTACTGCACATATATGTTATGATATATTATAGTAGTATAATCTGATAATATATACCATAACATACTCTGGTATACAAGAACAGACTATCCTCAAACCCCCATTGCACCTCAGACGCTTTCCAAAGCCCCTCCAAGCCCTGTTGTCCCAAGCGCCCACACGGAAGAAGTTTCAGACATGAAACTAAACCCCCATTGCAAGCTCTGCAAACTGCTACCGCCTTCCAGTCCTTAACTCGCGAAGCCTGAAGCCGCAAAACCCTAAATCCCCTATACTTCTTCCTGGATTCATTAACTCCCAAAAACGCCCTCACAAAAACCACCCTAAGCCCTCAACCTAAAGCCACCCTAAACCCTGAACCCTAAAACCCCCCTACAAAGACCCTTAAATAGGGGCTCCCGAGCAGCCTCCACTGGGTCTTCGTATGCGCCGGTGCAGCGGCGAGCGGTGCCAAAGCAGCCGCTTGTCAGGATTCTAGGGTTAGGGGGTTTTTGAGTTTTAGGGTTTAGGGTTCAGCAGGTCCGGATCGAGCAGTATTATTCGGGCAATCCCCTCCCCACTGCTGTGCCTTGCCTTGAACCAGGAAGGATTGGCCTTGAACCACGAACTGTTGGCCTTCAGCCACGAATTATTTGACCCAGCCTCTAATCACGAACTATTGGCCTTGACCACGAATTATTCGACCCGGCATGGCCTTGAACCACGAACGATCGGGTCCAATAATTCGTGGTTCAAGGCCAACAACTCGTCGTTCAAGGCCGACGATTGGCCTTGAACCACGAAGTCCTTGAAGTTTGAACTAATATATGATAGAGAAGTTATATAAGGGTTTAGATTATCGTTACTTCGGGTTGAATTCGCTTTTGGGATTCGTTGTTGATTTTGTTTCGAACCTTGCAGGTGTTTAGGACAGGGGGGCTTTCGTTTCATGATCTTGACACCCCTGGGGCTTAGGCTATCTTCGGACTTTTACTGTACATTTGATAGGTGTTTAGGGGTTATATAGGGTTTAGGGTTTAGGGGTTTGCACCAACATCTGCTGCAGAGCAGTGGTACTTTCGTTCCAAGAAGCGTCACGTCGGCGTGCAGCCCCGAGTGTTGGTACAGTCGCGAGGTTTACCCGCACAAGAAATCGTTAAGACCAGAAGCCAGTGTATCTCTGAGAACCAGACCCTACCTTGAACCACCGAAACCTTATTTGATATAGGGTCCCTATGTATTCGGTATTTGGGCTCATAATAAAAGCCTACCTAAAGTAGGTTATGGTAGTTTCAGGTAGAGACTAAACTCCAACGCGCTTTTTCCTGGACTGAGAGGCTTGAGTCGGCTCTGGAACCAGATGAAGCGCCGCCGCGCAGCCGGGAGGCAGGACCAGGATAGATCCTGAAACCGTAAGCCCCCATCCTACATCATACTGAGTATCGCAAGGATCAAACATTATCTACAGTAGTGGATGCCGTCCTATCTCGCTAGTCCTAGATCTCGACGTTCATGGTTTAGGGTTTATAGGCTTTAGGGTTTAGGGTATAAGGCTAGGGCTTATTGGTTGCGATTGTTCCCTCATGCGTTCATTCCCCGAGTCCTGACCTGACTCAGCCTTGATTCATCTCCAAAGCAGAGCCCGAGCCTCATGCACCCTAGAAGGGCAACACTGATACTCTTGTTCGTTACATGTGTATATGTATATGTGTGTACGTATATGTATATATGTACATACACATGTGTATATATATATATATGCGTATATATATATATAAACATACCCCATATCAGCATAAATTAAGCTCCGTAAATATTATGGACCTTCGTTTAAGCAGACAGCCCAGCTCTCCAAGATCTTCCAGCAAGCCTTTTGTGGCATCCCTAAACCCGAAACCCTCAACCCCACAACACCGGCCCAATGCAGTCTGAATCCTAAACCTGGAACTGAAAAGCCATCCAACCCTAAACAGGCAGGAACTGAGGGTTTGGATTTCATGTTGGTGTTAGAGGGATATCAATGGGTCTGACAAGCATGTTGTTCTGTGTGGTGGGGGCTACATCAGACTTTTTCATCGATCTTCAAGGTGCGCAGCGTTGCCGAAATGCATGTGGCGCACTGTCACTCCCTGGCAGCTCGGCTTCGTTGGCAATGCTGTTGTTGACGGGTTCATGAGGCTACCCCTCGGCAGATACTGCCATGAATGTGGCAGAGAACTGGCCGTGTAGAGCTAGTTCATGTGAATTTGGGTGCAGGGCTTGGGGGTGCGCAAGGTTATGCCTCGAACTTGAGTACAGTCTGGGTGTCGTACCTGCCAAGCCCTGGAATACCCTCAACATCAGCTTTGGGCTCATAGGATCAGGGTTGGCCTTAAAACCCAAGAACCTCCTTAACCCCTGACCCCTAAACCTTAATCCCTTAACCTTACAGTATCCTCGAAGATCCCTTATAGGAACCCTTATAACTCCTTTAAAGGAGCCCTAAAAACCTCGAGCCGAGAGCTGATGCCGGGAGCCCCAAATGCCCAAAACCCCAAAACCAAGAGCCCCAAAGGAGCCCCAAGTCCCGTACCTTTTAGGGTTTAGGGTTTAGGGTTTAGGATCTTGGTTCCTAAACCTAAACCCTAAACCCTAAACCCCGAATCGTTATAGGGCTTTGGGTTCATGGGTTTGGGGAGTTCAGGGTTCAGGGCTCATGCAATCTATGCATCGGCCAGCTGGCCAGAGGGCGAGACATGCACAGATTCGGCTGCCTGGGGATATGGTTTCCCCTTAATCAGGGTTTGGATTTGGGGTTTATATTATGGGGCTTCTAACATTAACCTTCAAGTTGACCTACATTCAATAGCCCAACGAAGTCTTGCATCCTTATGCAGCCCCTGATCATCATACATCCCCGTTACAATCAACTCATGCAGCTCTTGTAAACACGCGCTCGGGCTTTGTTATTTCAAGTTTGGGTAGTAAGCCTCAACACCCCAAGCCCCCTAAATTCTAGAACCCGGACCCCACAAAATATGACAAATATGAAGCGTAAACACCCCCATATCTAAACAGCTCTAGAACCCTGAACCCTAAACTGTGAAGCCTGCAAGCCCTAAACCCCAAAACCCTAACCCTTAAACCCTAATTAAACCCTAAGCCCCTAAATCCCTAGTCCCTAAGCCCCTAAACGCCTAAACCCCTAAACCCCAAGCCCTTAAACCCCTAAACCCTAAACCCCTAAACCCTAAACCCTAAGTTGAGGCGTCCCGGCCACCAGCCGACGGCACCGCCGACGCCACGTGGAACTGGGCCGGGCTCAGAGCGTGCAGCTCGGTCCTGGCAAGGTTTGGAGTCTTAATATAGTTAGATGGGGGTTCCTTTAAAGGGTTCTTGTTTTGATAATTAGCAGGTTTAGGATTTAGGGTATAGGGTTGTGGGGGCTTAATAATTAGAATAGGGTTCCTTAAAGGGGTCTATAAGGGATCTATACTAGGGTTCTATAATGTAGGGGCCTTACTTCGTATTCTTGGGGGCTGATGAGTAGAATAATTATAATAGGGATTCCTTGAAAGGTTCCTTTAATAAAAGGGTTCCTGTAAAGGGGTCTAGAAGGGCTATTATAAGGATTTGGTATGGGGGGGCCTTAATAGTAAGAAGAATAGGTTTTTTTTTCCTTTTGATGTATTCGGGGTCTTGTTCCTTTCTTAACTTATGATACAGGCGATGATACAAC
>BGNK01006656.1:4045-24707 GCA_003297005.1 Symbiodinium sp. clade A Y106 | reverse complement strand
GTGCTCCACTTGCTGCTCCTTGCACATACGATCCGTCACCCACTGCTTGGCCTCGTCGAAGGTTTTGTTCACAGCGATCAAGCCTGCCTTGCCACGGCGCTTGATGAGCTGGTCCGGCTTGGCCACCAAGTTGGTGGTCTTCAGCCATGGGTTCGCCTGCAGAATGCTGTCCCAGGTCTGGCTCCCAGTGCTGTCCAGCACCGTGGGAGTCACCAAAACACCCGCACATCCCATCTTGTGCTTGCCGCCGGAGACCTCTGGCAAGTACTTCTCCAGAAGGGCCTTCCCTGCATGCTCTCGGATCGGCTTCACCGACATGTTTCAAAGTCGTTGCGACGAGAAAGACAACAAAAGTAACTGAGACGGAGCCAGATGGCAATTTCGGCAGTGAGAGTTGCACACCTCTCGTGCTTTCCTTCTTCGACAAAATGCTTAAGCTGGAACACTACAAGCTATCAACGTTTGGTCACAAGGATGCAGGCATCAGGCTTCGAGCTCATGTTCGAGCGAAAAGTTAGTGAGACTCTATTCAGGGGCTTCCGACGGTTGACGGCCACGGTAACGCACCTGGTACTCTTCCCCTAAGCGGAGCTACATCAGAAAGCTTCGACACGACAAGGAAGGCCTCGCCTCGCCGTAAAGAATGCCTTTCAAGACCAAGGCCAGCATGTAAATCTAAAAAACATCAGGCAGCTGAGGTCAGCTGAGTGTTGAGGTGACCTGGACTTCGACCAAGCCCCAAGCCGTGATCGATGAGCGCCGTGCGAAGGGAGCATTTCCTTAGTGGGCATGGGAAGATGGGGGACGCTCTTTTGAAGGGCACCTGGGCACCAGGCACGGGCATGGCACTTGCTTCCAGGAATGCTCGGTAGATCACCTCCGAGGAGACAGGACTTGAAAGCCTGTGTAAGAAGGAACCTTGCATCGGCTGTAGGATTGGCTCATCTCCACATTTTTTGCAGCACAATCTGTGCTGTTTCCTGTGCCTCCTGTGTGGGCTGTAGCGGCTGCTGTGCAATGGCCGTCCAAGAAAACTTGATTCAACGAAGGAATGCCACTGGTCAGCCCATCTACATCGCGGACTGCACTATCTCCACAACTTCTGCAGGGAGTAGACGCAATCCCAAAACGAATTGATCGAATTGCTTGCTGGTCTTCAGACTCAGCCATACAAGTTCCGGGCGGATGATTTGACCTCGTCTTGCATGCGGCGGACTCCCTCGGCCGCTTTCTCCAGGTAAGTCGACCCCTCCAAGATCTTGGAATCGCTGTTGCGATCCCATGCAGCCAGCATCTTGGCATCGCTCACGACTCTGCGCAGATCTGCACAGCAGAAATGGTCACTAGCTTGGGCGGCAGCCTTGACATCAGGCATCTCACCATTTTTGCAGAGCAGCTCCATGGCACCGGGGTCGTCCTTGATGTACTTGCGCAGGATCGCGTGCTTCTGCCGGGGCTCAGGCAGCTTGGTCTTGAGCCAAAGCTCGATGCGGCCGCTCCTCAGCAGCATCTCGGCCATCCAGTGAACATTCTGCCCTGTGAGAACCACCACGACATCACCGGTCTCTCGCTGCCTCTTGCCACGGGATGTCAAGCCATCCATGCGCCCCAGCAGAAATCGGAAGATGTCGGAGCCTCGGTGGCCGTCAAGTGGCCGCCAGCCTCCAATCACAATGTCTGCATCATCGATGAAGACGACGGAAGGTGCGGCAGCCTGTGCAGCTGCAAAGACTTTGATTATGTCAGCATGGAGCATCATCTCGCGGACCAGGAAGAATTTGCCTTTCAGCCTGTTAGCCAGCCAGCGCCCTACAGTGGTCTTGCCTGTACCAGGCTGGCCATGTAGCAATACTCCACGCTTCGGGGTGAGGCCAAACTTTTTCGCCTGCTCAGGATTCTCCAGAGGGAACAGCACGTTTCGCTCCAACTCCTCCTTGATACCTTCCAGACCGGGGTATTCTGCCAGGTCGACTGGCTCGACCTCTTCCGGCGCAACTGCCGACACAGAAACCAGCTCATCCCTGATGGAGCTGACAAGAGCTTCAGTGCTGACACTGCCGCTGCTCTGCTTGGCCAGAACACGAGCTGTAGCCGCTTTCAGGTCCGCAGGTGACAGCTGGGAGTGCAACGAATAGATGGCCTCCGAGTCCACGGACCCCTCTCTCAGCACATTCTTCAAGATGGCGCCGTAGTCTTCTACTGTCGACTCTCCCAAGGTCACGACTAAAGGCGTGTTGATGAAGGCTAGGTGTGCATCTTCGACGGAGGAGAAAACTATGACACCGTGGGCAGAAGCTGCTGCATCGCTCAGAGATTTGATAAGCATGGCCGGCGATGGCGCCACTTCCCAGTTGTAGAGATCACCAGCACCCTTGATGTCTCCAATCAACGTGCGAGAGCGGCGCACTGAGCGAGGAGCGACCGCAAGATCGAGGTCATCTATCACAGCGAGGCCGTGTTTCTCCAGAGATGCTATGGCAGCTGCATAGAGTGCTTTCAGTGCCTGACCCTCCCCTGCATCGTGCGCTAGAGCAGTCGACACTCCAAGAGAAGGCACTCCAAACTGAGTTGCTGCTGACTTGAGTATCGAGGTCACGCCATAGCCGCGTCCGAGAGCTGGCGGCGAGCGCAACTCCACAAGAGGTGCGGCCTTTGTCTTGATGGCACCCACAAGGAGATCAAACGCCTTCTGCTGCGTCGGGGAAAGCTGAATCATTCCGTTCATGCTGCTGGGCTGGCTCGCCGGATATGGCCGTGACTGAATTTCCATCTCTGGGCACAAAAACGCTGCAAACAATCACGATGTTCAAAAGTGACAGAACTCGCTACATGTGCAGAGCACTTCACTTCTTGGCTGCCCCTTTGCCTCCGCCTTCTTGCGGGATGGTCCACCTTCCCTAACTGCTGCACTGAAAGACTCCAGCCTGGGAAGCACCAAGCAACGTGCCCACGCAGCTACACGTACTGGGCATGCCTTTTGGCTGTGTAAAGCGTAGCTAAGACGTGCTTCTTGTCTTCGCGTTAAAACACAGAAGCACCGTACAAGCACGAGTAGCGACAGCTGCAACAACACGCAGCTATGGTATCCGGCTGAACAAGCGAAACGTCGGCTGAATGGTCTCAGTCTTATATATGGTAACGCAAGAGAAATGGGAAGGTGCCAGAAAACATGTCATCGCGGACGCAGGCAAATCGACAAGAGTGCCTCAAACCTCTGCGAGGGGCTTTTGGGCTTACATGCCGTGTACAGAATTCGTGTGATCCCCGAGAAGTACAGAAGCGCTGCCAGCACCCTGAGACAGCCGCACAGCTGCAATGGAGGTCGAGTCCCCTCCTTCTGGCCAGTCTGCCTGCATCAATGTCAAGACGGCCAGACGTCATCGAATGATTTCGAGGCCACTCTGCGCCACCTCAGCAGGTAATGCTTCTCGGCGAAGAGCTGCATAAGCCTGCCGCTTTTGCCACACGTCTGAGATCAACATGCCTGATCGACTCGATTGCTCGCTGGAATAGGAAGAGACTGCACCTCGTCGGCTACAACTTCGAAGCTATGATGCCAAAACAGTCCGTCTTCAACCTGCATTACTCTCGCCATCGTGCGTGCGCTCATGAATGCTTCCAGTCAGAGATGCATGGGAGCGACCTCTCGCCATATCGTTGTGTCGTCGAGACGCCTGTGCAGCGCCTCGCATGAACTGCAAGATGCGGTCTTTGACATTCTTCGCATCTCAAACACAAGGCGCCTCATTGTAGCTAGACACGAAATCTCGGCACTCCTGCAGGGACGAAGCAGAGGCCATGGCCCTTCTCGTGCTTTCGAAGAACTCCTGGAAGAAGGGCTCGACGTCCTGCTGTGCAACCTTGGAAAAAGCGGAAAAAGCACCTGAAGTGCAGTACACCCCCCACGCCAGGCCTCACTTGCCAAGGCCAACAACTTCTCCGAATCCTGGCCAACCAATGATGAGAGACGAGGTTCCCGTTTCTGAGTCTGCAGCTTTCAATGTCCTGTCCGGCTTCTTCCACCTCCTTCTCTCTCATGCGCAGTGCGCAGCAAAGGTAAAACCTCGCAAAAGGCCGGGTGGACGTGGAAAACACTCCCCAAAGAAGCGCACTGCTCTGCGACGTCCGCTTTTTATGTCTGCGCTTTGAGTACACGTTTAAAACATGAATTTTCCTACCTCTCTGCACCCTAGCCGAAGCCCAGGTGGCTTGCCAGCCACCTGAAGTCCATGCCGAAAATGAGGATAGCCAGAACGACAGAACAGGCACTGAGAAGCTGCTGCGTACCTAGTTCCTCCTCGAACAACACGGCGATCATCAAAGCCCCAAACACGGTGTAGACGCCATTCTCCACAGTGGCGATTAGAGCCCCTGAGAAGTAGCCTTCTAGAGAGAAGGCGAAGGTACTTATAAGACCGCCACAGCCGGAGATGAGTCCACAGAGCATGGTGCCAAGCAACAGGTAGCGGAACCTTCTGTCCCGAAGGACCATCCGCCGGCTGGTACTGTCACTCGCTAGAACACGACCCAGAGGAACAACGGTTGTCGCCACCATGTAAACAAAGTAAGTACATGTCGTCCATTCATGCTGTTCAGCATCGCTGCTTCCATGTACTCCAATCTTCTTCCCCAGAGGCCCGAAGCCCCAGCAGGTGCCTGCTGCAACCGACAGAAAGACGGCCCTCATGCGAAGGGAAGATGGGGCCACAGTGGAGTTGTCATCCTCGCTGTCCAGGCCATCATCCAGCTTCTTTTCCATCTCTTCATCGGAGTCTGACTCCTCTGTGTCATCACAGAGCGGGACCGGCTCTCTCTGCCGAGAGGACCTCTGGGCGAGCACAACGCCCGCCAGGATGAATACAAAGCCGACGTAGGTCTGGGGCTTCAGGTGCTCCTGGAAGTATAGGGCGATTATCAAAGCGCTGGACATAGTATAGGTGCCGTTCTCTATCATCGAGATGAGAGCACTAGAGGATCCAGCAGACCAGGCGAAAGCCACGGTTCCTAGCAACCCACCCGCGCCACTGATGAGGCCACAACCGAAGATCCAGGGCAGGCGATGGTTCCAGTCCGGATTGTTCCAAGTCCTGGACCAGCCCTCGCCGCCCATCCTAAACAAATCCACAGACGGAGAAACCACCGTGGTCAGTGTGTAGACGAAGATTGTAATTGCTGCGCCTCGGAACACTCGCTCTCGAAACTAGCACACCTCGGGTTTAATCTACTTGCTTATGCAGCCCCTTATTCACAAAAACCTGTTCCTACTAACCCAGTATCTGACGGAAGACAAGCCCAGTCAACTGAGCAAGATCAGAAGCAGACAAGACTGGACATCCAGGATGCGTACGGCTTTGGTGGCATTGCTGGCTCCTTCGACACCCAAGCGCTTGCCCAAAATGCCAAATGCCCACAAGAAGCCGCCAGCCGCCGCCAGAAGCAGTGGGGTAGGCGATGCCATCGCAATCACTGAGCTCACGGCGAGCTGTGGCACTTGGTGCAAGTCACTGTCACTGCATGATGACGTGAAACTATGGCTCCTCTTTTCTGACTTTTCACTCGCACGTGACTCAAGCCGACTCGATGACCATGTACCAACTTTGAACAGAAACCTCCATCTGGACTCTGGACTATGACTTTCAGGCTGGAGGCTCCCAACAGCTGCTTGTGGTGAACGGCTGCTACTTGGTAGCAAAAGTATGGTGATACTGTAGCGCCACAGCACATCAAAGTCTCTCCAAGTTACGAATATGTCTGTAACCCAAACGTCTTGCCGACAGGGACGGAGGCACACGGACCTCCAGCGAGGCCCTGAATCCACAAAAAAACACAGGGTTTTCGTGCCGAAGTAGTGCATTCCTGGACGTGATACCTCGCGCAGGCTGACACTGCCCTGTCGGATTCCAAAGACTGCTCGTCAACTCAACTCTTAACGGTCTCAAACTCGTGACTAGCTCCCACTTCTCCCTGGTTTTTCAAAGTGAACACATTGAACGCAAGACTTCTACACTATGCTTGGAGCTTTTTGTTCTCTAGGCTTGCAGCGAGGGCTAATGCCGTATGGAAAGACACCACCGGGAGTCCCTGAGTTCGGGACTCCCCCAGTGCAGCTTGCGCTTTTTCGTTCATGAAAACGTGCGGCCTTACCATGAAGCTCCGGCTCCCAGTGATTCACAGTCAGAGATCCAAGTCTGCCGCCGCTTAAGGTCTTTGCGGTTGCACTTGTCCTGCAGCAGAACCCGAGGGCAGCTCAACAGCAGGGCAGCGCAGTAGGCAAGCCACGATGAAGGCAGCGTAACGTGGCAGGCAAACAGCCAGCTTCCTGCCGACTCCGTCAGGACACCAGTCTCCCTCAAAGAGCTGACCAGAGACGGTGAAACATGCCAGCAAGGCTCCCAAGTGCCAAACCTGGGCAGAGACTTGGATCTGCATCTCTCGAAAGTTCCCCAAACAGCAAGTGCTGGAACTTGGAAACCAGCAGGGATTGCGCACTGCCGGTCCAGGACGGATGCAGCTTGCCAACACAGGCCTCAGCCCAGCTTGTGCCATCTTGCGCCTCATGCCTTAGCCGTCCTACTGTCGAACTTCTCCACGCTAGTGTAGGGACGGAGCATCAGCAACAGCCTGGGCAGCTCCTGGAAGAAGTGGGTGCAATGCATACCTCGCAGATCTTGGGGTTTCATCTCTTCTACACCTACACCAACCGAACGCATGACGCTTCTCTGCCGGGCTTGGACCCGGCCTGCCGGTGTATTTGGATGCGGCCGCAGCTGCCGCTGCCGCAGCCATGTGGGCTGCAGTGTCCTAAATCCGAATTATGCCATGGTCTGCTGTCTGACACACGGTCCCATTGCTTCAAGCTTAAACGACATATCTTAATGCGTTACATGCAGCTGAAGGAGCTACAGAGCCATGGGCTCCCCGCTGAAGCGATGCCTCTTGCGATCAGAATGTGCAGCAAGTACTCGCTTTCTGCCCCAGCGTGCGTGCTTGCTTTTTCCCAAGAGACGCCTGTCGTGTTCAGCACAAAGAAACCTGTCTTGGGAGGAGGTATGGTGCTAAAAGCATCGCGAGGCCCGATTCAAGTTCATCCGGCTTGCGAGCTTCAAGTGCATTTGGCTACATGAACTAATTTGGAGCACCTTTGGCACCAAAATCTGTAGCATGGGAACGAGGCTGAAACTTGATCACTGTATTGCCAGATTCAGATGGCATCCACTATCCCATGCAGCCGGCTCTCACCTCTTTGGATGACCTGAAGCATCTGGTCTTGGAACCCGCTTTCAAACCGAACTCTTAGCTGTCTGGCTCGGTAGAGTGCGGTTCCCGACAGAGAACCTTTCTGTTCTTGTTACAACACCATGCCCACCATGGAGTACAAAACCTCAAAAACGTTGTCGCAAACATCCTTCGAGAGGCTTCGGTAAGCAGGCACCAACTTGACGCCAACTTACTAGAATACATCGCTCCCTGCTTGACTACCTCACGTGCGTGTAAGCTGACTTGTTGCTTGCCATATCTAACATGTGTCGCACGGATGGAAAGCCGAAAATTGGTTAGTGCGAAATCCGCAAATAGAGTTATGCTGTGTTCTCATCAAGACCAGTGGCTGTGGCAGCAGAGTGTCATTGTCCTTCTTGAGGTAAGACTGGCCTTCAGTGCCGCGAAGCCGCCTGTAAAGCGCAACACCATTCAGCAGGAAGTCTCTGGGAGACAGGCTCCTGCGCTCGAACTTGAACGATTCGAAGTGCAGCTGCTTGGTGATGACAAACCTAGCAACATCTGCCCATGCAAGAGGATGGCCAGACATTCCTAAGACTGCCTCTTCCAGGCAGGCACCAGCAGAAGCAGAAGGACCACGACCAACAGCGGCTCCACGACTTGCTTCTCACGCTGCCTCCGGACACCCGGACACAGGACATCATCTCTCTGTTTGGACATGGTCGGACAATTGGCTGTGCAGAGAATTTGTTGAGGAAACGGCCCATGCGCGACGATCGACACTGCTTTGTCGAAGCACGTCTCCCAGGAAATGCCAATGATGAGGCCCGTAGCTGTGACAGCACTCCTTGTCGAAAAGTTTCGCTACAGGCAGGACGGAACACGAAGCACAAGAAGTGTCCGAGACGGCTGGGATCCTTGCTTGAAAGATCGGCCAAGCGATCCGAAACGAGTCAGACCTGGAATCCAAAAACGATATAGAATATGGTTTATATTACTAGTATCCCCATAATAAAGCCCAATATATACACTCACCAATATTCAAAAGGAGGCCTATCTACACTCACCAAAACGGTAGTATAAACCCTACTTCATATGCAGACACGAACATGGACCCCACTTCTTAACTTGAAAGACTCGAGCTGTCTAAACTTGACAAACCGGCTCTGGCTAGGTCCGCAACACAAGTCTTCAAGCTTGTCCAGGAACAGCACGACAATGTAACCGAGGAGGGACATGACAAAAGCCTCACAGCGTGATCTTGTCGAACCAAGGCTCTCTGAAGCCCGGCACCTACGAAAAAAGCGAGATATATATATATATATTTTTTATTTTTTGTTTCTCACGCCGCGGGCCCGCACTTGCGGTCATGTGAATAGCATCACGTTTTCGCCAGACTTTGGGAGCAGTCGTTGCTGACTATGCTTTGTTGTGAGCTGGTATGGGTTTCCATGTTTTCTTCTGGAAAGTGAACTGGGAATATCCGTGGAAGACCAAAAAGAGTCCCTCCACAAGTTCGAGGCTGGCCGTGCGCAGTTTGCAGATGAACTGCTCTGGATTCCATATCGAGCTGTCGAGACAGCGACGAAAACAGCGACCGCTCGTCATTGATTCGTCAGTTGAACATTCAGTGAACAAGGCCAACATTTGACCACAACAAGAATTCACACTCAATGCTTAATGGCATTGAACTTAACTAGTCCGACATGACATGAAGCGTTGGTAAACGCCTGCAAACCTTCTTCCAAGTTGCTGTGATCACGTGCAGAATCATGGATCCCGGCAGGAACCCAATCACACGGTTCTGAGGGCAGCCCACAGACAAACTCATATGACTTTGTGGCAAATGCTGACTATGTCATGGGGCGAGTTGCTATGCATCAGACAAGAACAAGCCTTGCTCAGGTCAGTATTGGTCCAGCGCACAGCATGAATGATGCACCAGCCGAAGGCCATCGCCAGTGTACACAAGACCATATCACGGACCTGCGTGGCAGCGCGCGGGGCGTGGCCCATCAAAGCGTGGCCAAAGGCGTTTTGCTCCAGTGCCTTCGCCCGCCAGGACTGCTCGCTGTAGCGTGGCCGCCAGAAGAAGACCAAAGCCACGGAGGCCGCCTCAGAGAAGCCACAAAGAGCAGCAAAGAGAAAAAGCATAGCACTTCCAAAGAAGGTCCAGAAAGCGGCACATCCCAGGCACGAAGAGCAGACCTCCTAAGATGAAGATAATCACCGCTTTCTTGAGGTCCACCGTGGAAGGCAACTGGAAGCCTGCAAAATGCCAGCTGCTAGGGATGCCGCAAGCCTTACCGCATCTTCCTTGAAGTCGAGGCCTTCAAAATCACTGGGTTCACCTGTCACCGCATACCCCAGGCACAAGACCAGCATATAGGAGCATGAGAGCGAAAGCACCTCAAGCAGCAACGAAAGATGCAGTTGGCATGGCCGCCGGCTTTGCATCCACGGCTGAAATGTGCCAGGGCTCGTCCACTTCAACATCATCCACTTCGTCGAAGTACAGATCGGCTAACTTTTCTGGCTTCCCGCCACAACGAACCATCCTGTTGCGGTGGGATCCGAGACGAGCATCGCAAAAATGCTTCTACAGGATGGGCGGCTCGAGAGCACGAAAGAGGAGGAAGAGAAAGGCAACGTGAACGACCACTGACAGCCTCAGACGACACGGTCTTGAGTCTTGTAACCATGCGAAAGAAGCCACGAACGCACTCGTGAGTCCTCGTGCTTCCAAGACACAGACTGCAGAAAGCATTCTGCTTGAAGAAAGGAAAGTGCTGCAGCATGACCTTGGTCCATGGTGAGTTTCTGCCATCTCTATGCGACGCATACATGTCCAGCAAAAGGCAGTAGGAAAACGAAAGGATAGGGATGTTGTTGGCAACATCGATTGCAACAACGCAGTCGCAATACTGCTTCCTGTCAAAGCACACCTGCACGTATTCCTGCGAATGCCGTCACGTGCGACAGAAAAGCTGCTATGGTCTTCAGGCCTCAGAGAAGCGTGCATGTGCAGCAGCAGTGGAATGCAGTGGCTGATGCACAGTTCAATTTAGTGCTTTGATTTCTTTCAGTCCCAGCTCAGGCTTTCTTGAATGCTAAGTCAAAACAAAAACAACCGAAAGTAGACTGGCACTGTCCAGTTGCGAAGCTCTATCTTCTCCAGCGTCAGATTCCGATGCCTGCGAGCAGCGGGACAGGCAACATTTTATTTGCTGGATGTGCACCAAGTTTTGATTCAACTCGGCTCTGCCTTAGAAAAACCGGATGTCTGTCTTCGTCCGTTCCTATGGCACGGCCCCATCCTTGGTCGAGACTCAGCCTTTCGAACGCTGCCGCTTTGTCCCAGCCAGAAACGAAGGCAGGAAGCGCTTGTAGACGATGCAAGCGGGATCGACTATGTCCTCGCAGGAGGCAAAAAGAACGGGGGCCGCCAGAAAGGTTGCCTCAACCGACGAGACCTACTCAGAATACTCATAACTTCCGCAAACAAATGCCTTGTGGCTAGCCGTCACTGGATCGTCAATCACCCAGTCTTCCTGACTTTCTGACAGTGAAGCAGGCTGCACACTTGACAGTGATTCTCCGGAGAACCCTTTTTCTTGAGACATGTCGCAAACTCCACGTCGTCGTGGTCTATGTCGGCGCATAGCAAGCCGGCAGAGAAGCCTTCCGACATCTGTCAGGACAGCTGTAACACAGTGAGCCTTTATGCCGATGTGCCTACTGCCAGCTGCATGGCAACGAAGAACGTCAGAAACCTGGGCATGTTCACCTCTTCCCACAAAATCAGCTCCTTACACTCTTGTAACCCACTTTTCGTCAAGGACAAATGCATCGAGCGACAGGCCATAGTAGAAGGCACACCTGAAACCTGAGCACAGACAGTGACATGAAGACACTCGCCATGCCACAAGCCGCAAGCCGTTGCCTGAAGATTCGACGAACAGGAAGGAATGCAGCCATGTAACCCACGCTTGCTTCACTTGGGAAGACAAGGCTTTCTAGACTTCTCGCGGTCTTGTGGAAGAACAGCAAGGACGCCAGAATCGACATTGCTGTTCCTGGAAGGATTGTTGAGGCCGTGTCGTAAACTTCTGAGTTTCATGAATTATGCCGTTGAATTTCTGCTTGGGCACCAATGACAATCCAGCCGTAGTACCTAACACCATCATCTGGCCAGCTGACAACGTAAAGGGTCCTCGGCTGCATTGCAGCAGCTCGGCTGACGGTAGAGCTGGACGCATTGTATGCTGAAAGGTAGACCGCTGAGTCAAGCTGCACACCGACGAATGTCACGGCAGAAAGCAGTGTGTACGCGACTCCCTCGCCTTCACTCGAAAACTCCTTGCAAGGTCGCGGCCATGACCAAGAGAACGTCTCATGTCACTGAGTAGGACATACATCTAAGCATGCCCCAGCAGGCCCTTACTGGCGGCGCTTGCTTCAACAGCATAGGCTTGATAATTGCTAAGTTGATCCTGTTTGGAACGTGTCACCACATCCACATCACTCACTTGGTATTGTGACTGTTTAACGTTTAAATGCACACCCGTCCTCCCGCTCCACCTGAGCGGTGGGGAAGGTAGACAGAGCAGCCGAGTGCAGTCAAGGGGCCTCCCAGGAGGCCCAGGCCCGAAACATGCCGAGGCGCTTCCTTGCGTTCCAGCTCGGCCTGTGAAAGCGATGCATTTGCCTCGAGCAGCGCGAGGCTCCGGAGCTTCCCGAACATCCCAGAATTCCCCTGAGCGCACGGCTGTTGAGACCTGCAGTTGCCGATCGGGCCTGAATTTAATTCAGGCAGGGACGAAGTGAACTCCTGCGCTAGCCGGGTCATGAGCTTGCCTGCCCGCTTGAGCCTCGCCGTGAAGTGGTTCAGCCGCAAGACAAAGACAGAGCAGTGCCTAGCAGAAGTCGAGGGAGACTCGGAGTTGATTTGCCGGGTGCAGAGACGGCTCAAGAGTAAGCGCCGTGCATACAAGAGCCCACGGGCCCCAAAGCCAGGACACCACATACAGGGAAGCGCTACCTTCGTCGCCCTGAAATAAGAAACAGCTTCGAAGAGCGGAGCTCGAGAGCTCGAGAGCAGGTCCAGGAATGCCTTCCATCCCTTCGAAAAGTCTCCATCAACGGACAGCCACAGCCAAGCACTCTCTTTCTGAAAATTCCCCTCGGAAGGGCACTAGTGTCTTGTCAAGAAATGCTCCTGCTGGGTGCTGGAAACTCCTTTCTGTTCTCCATTTATGAAACACCTGCAGAAACAGATACATCTTGAACTGCGTCCAACTCTGGACGAAACCCAATTAGCCGACAAGCTCTCTGCACCATTATGGAACCTGAACTGGCCATGGACAGTAGGGAAAAGACTCGATCACATCTTCCACGTACTGTACAGCCTGGGAGCTCTTGAAACAGCTTCCTGGCTTGCGCATGAAACTCCAGCTGTCCAGCCACACACCTAGCCACACGCAAAAGACCTAGAGTAGTTTGCAGTTGCACTTTGCTGCCAAGTCAGCTACGTCAGCTTTCTCAAAGCTGCGCACTGCTAGGCTTGCTCGAATTCGAAATCGAAGCAGAACATGCAGCCTGCATGTAAGCCGCCTGCAGGCTGAGCATGTTCTTCTACATGTAGGAACTCAGGTGCAGGGAAAGCCCAAAAGGCAGAACACCCTGACCTCACAAAGATGTGTGTACAGAATGTACAAGCGCATGCATCCTACTGTTGCATGCTGTCAATGGAAGAAGACGGGGCCCATGCATGGACACCTCTTGTGCGACTGAATTTGAATGTTGCAGCAGATTGAATTACACTACTTCAAAAACTACCAGCAGCTAGGGTGACGGACAGCCTCCGGGCAGGTTTGCCTGCTGGCACCTTTTTCCGGCCCAGTGCGAAACTGATTTCGAGCGCGGCAGCCCGCCCGGGAGACTCCTAAGTTCGACTCTGGCCGGTGACATCGTCATCCAGCAAGCACCTGAAGTCCAACTCGACTCCGAGTCTAAACCCTGGCGAACTCGTGACACAAGCTTGCGTACGGCGGATACAGTAAGATTCGGCAGCCTTGCGCTCAAAGCTGTCGGTCAACTTCGGCATGAAATCCTGGTTCCGCAGACCGGTCTGGAATGAGTTGCCAACAGCGTACGAAACTCCAACTACTGTAGGCCTCATCTAAACGAGAGCCGCGGAGACCACTCAGTACCTGCCAGCCACAGTGCAGACAGCAAAAGCCTCGGCCTGAATATCTCCACGAAAGGAATGGCGCACCATGTTTTGAAATCTATGCACGGGCCAGTCGTACTTCGGCAAGAACTCTCCATGCATACCTGGAGGAGAACATGGGAAGGCAACAACCCTCTCGCCAGAGTCCTGATGGCCTTGGCTGTCAAGGTTGCCAAGTCCGACTTGCAGATTTTCAATGGCAGCCACGTCCTCCCAGGCCAGCCGTGCTGTGTGTTGTCGTTGTTTTCGCACGAGGGAAATAACAGCACCTACTTGTTTCTTGTTTTTACCAGGTGGGGGGCCGGGAAGGGAGGTGGGGGTGTAATGACGTTCTGGGATTGAAGATGGCGGCTTGTGACTTTCCTCATGTTGATGCTGCCATGCACCTTCACCCTGCCACTTTTGATGTTGCAGTTCTCCGTGGGGATGCTTGCTCCTTCAACCTGCTAGGCTTGATGTTGCAGTCGTTCATGGTGATGTTTGCGCATGCCTACTTTTTGCTTGTTTTCGCGGGGGCGAGTAATGATGTCCGGCCTTTGAAGACCTCTGCCTGGGGAGGGGGTGGGGGGAAACCCATATCATATCATGTCATATCATATCATACCATGCTGTGTCATGTCGTGTCATGTCAGATCATGACGAATTACAACAACACGTGTCATATCATGTCGTGACATATAAAATCACATCATATCATTGCAAATCATAGCACACCATATCATGTCATGTCATATCATACAAAGGGTTGCTTCACTAGATTCACACCCCCATGTTACAATCTTTTGCGTGTGACACGAGTAGTTCTTTCGGTATGTTAACCTATGCTACTTTCAGTCGACAGCTTCTCGGCTAGGAGCCTCCTCAGGCTGCAAACGCACCGGCGTGTCCAAAACTCGAGTGCTAAGCGTTTCCAAACCCTTAACGCCACAACAAATTAAAAAAGAAACATGCGATCAACAGATCCAACAGGAAGCCTGTTTCCTGTGGCAGACGCGGTAGATTCAATATAAACATCAGTTTCGAAGAGTCCAATGATCCCCCCCTCGAGGTTGTTTTCCAACCTGCTAATCTCGAAAAAACTGGTACTGAGACTGCCGCTGATTTGATGCTGTATAACAGTATAGCAAACAGCTTGAGCTGTGTAGCGAACCCATTGTATTGCTTCTCCAGCGCTCTCGACAATGCTCACTTCCAAAACGGACGGCACTGGCGGTAAGAATCGTCATTATTGAGCAAATTCTGTTCCTCAACATCATGACCAAGATTGTGGTCATCATCAATATCCGCATCCTCATTGTCATTACTAGTATCATCGGCAAGAACTGCAACAGCATGGTTCCTTCGCCTCAACATCCTGTTGCTCCTACTCTGGCTCTACTGCTCTGCTCGTTTGCCTCTTGAAAGCTTCTTCCCTTCTGCAAAACGGGGGGCATCAAGCACTCGTTCAGAATTCTGAAACTTTCGAAAGCCGTCTCAAGCAACACGTCGTACATCAATGTACGGCGACGCCGACATCAACTTCGAGGGGATGTCATTCGCTGCCAATAGTCCTCGTCGTTGATAGTCGTCACAAAATCCATCAGCGCATTGCATCTCTCGGTGTGCCTTGTCAACTTATACTGGTCAATGCTGCATTTGCAACTGGTACAACTTGGCGGCGGACTCGTCCTGAGAGACCTCCTTCCTGCGCGCTCCAGGAGCCATAAGAAGCGTCAGCTGTTCCTGCCAACTCCAAACACTCAACACCATGTTTATGAAGGGGCTTGTCGTCCTCTGTTTTCCCTTGGGTCTTTGAGGGCAGAGTAAGCAAAGTATACACCTCAGTGACAACGCAGTGGAGGTGGCTGGATGCGGTTATCATGCAGCGATGCCGGTCAAAGGTCTGGACAGAGTGAGGATATACGGTCACCTGCACACACGACATCGCTACTCGATTCTGGATGCAGGAAGCTGGTCTAGCGAAAGCGCTGATCCAATGCAAAGCGAAACAAAGAGGCTCCGGCTGAAACGTTTGGAAAGATGTGGAAGAAGAGAGCAGAATTCGACCTCGCTTGAAAACTCGCCGAACCTGTGACCCTTACTGGAAGAAGACGGTTCTTTGAGCGTGACTCTATTGGACGAAGCCTTCCAAACGAATTGAACCTGTCGCTGTCCTGGGTTGCTGGAAGACCGTCTTCCACTGCCGATGACACTGGTGGTCGAACAGTCGGATCGGAAACCACAGGGCCCCTGCTCCGGGCCCGCCGCAGTCCGTGAGAGGAGATGTGACAAAACCAACGTACTGTCCGCCACCTGTCTACAGCGGAACTGCCACAAGCGGCACGACACGAGACCAACTCAAGCAGCCACAAACACGACACGGGAAAGACGACTGCAACAACATCTCCAGATGATGCATCATTCTTCTCCCCCCTGATGGCTTCGACAAGCACTGTGTGCCTTGGTATGGTAAGTGGTCGTCAACACGAGAAAACCTTCGCAGAACAAACCAGACACGAGAGCAAGATGAACATTTTTGAATTCGTTTCTTGGACCGCACTGCACACAGGCTCCAACCTGGATAGCGCAGGGTGCACTGCATCAATGTGGTAGAAATCCACGAAATTCTCGCAAATGAGCTTCCAGTCACCTGCACACGAGATTGAGGTTTGTCGTCGACGTTATATCCGGGCCGACAGCAGCCTGCTATGTCATAAGTCTTCTGCGCATGCATCTCCATGTCGTCCTGGCACCCGAAACCACAAACTCGGCTGCCGTCGACGCAGAATCTGCAATGTTGTCAACCAGCCGGCAACACTAAGTCATACCGTTGGAGCTTTGTTGGCAAATCACCCAAAGAGTCGCGAAGCGGTGTTGGGTTTGGTGTCTGGTTGAGGAAGATGATACCTCTGCAGGCCAAGGTCTGCGAATCAGTCTCTGCACTCAACACCAAGACTTGAATGCAGGGAGATTCCATGCATGGCACAGCCTGCGAAGGTTTCGAGGCCAGGAACACGAAGCAAACCCAATTCCTCCTTGCGTTCCTCTCGAAATGCCGTGCAAGTGTAAGTGTAATCAAACCTCCCGAAGTGTAGCGGTCCTTGGGGACTGCCGCTGGGGGCGTCGACTTGAGGGAACCATCAAGCCGATACGCCCACCAGTGGTATGGGCAAACCTCGGCTGTAAAAAACCGACTCACGAGCCGAGGCTTGCCCTCTGCTTCCATATGCTCGGTCGGCTGCCAGTTGCTTGCAACCAGATGCACTGGTGGAGCAAACACGGGCTCCGCGATGCCGACACCTTGACAGCGACAGAAACGTCAAGCATGAACAGACCAGGTATCGGACTCATCGAACTCTGAGCCAGAAACGTGTTGTAGAAAGCATGCAACTTGTGATTCTTGTCTCGGGTAAGGATTATGGACTTTGTCCCCACCTGGCCAAGACACAGCGTCCAGTACTACATCAAATATCCAGGTGCCCTGCTGCGTACAGCTTCAACTCCCTCTAAATGCCTGACAACCGGACCAAAACTCGGACCAAAACTGGACATACTTTCATGCACCTCTGATGAGGTAAGCTGGCCTCAACGACTTTGACGTCCCCCGGCTTGGACAACTCTTGGACGTGAGCTGCTGCAAACCTTGGTTCGGAAGAGTTTAGATCTTTCAAGTCAAGACTCTGCATGGAGTTGAAACAAGAAACCAATTCATTCCGAAGATGCGCTCCCTCTCGAGTTGCGCCTTCCATGTCAGGAAGCTGCCACACTGCGTTTCTGACTCTGTGACAAACTGGGAGGAACGCATAGGACTGATCGGTGTAGAACGCCGGGTGCAAAACCTGCAAGGGAGACAGTGACCCAGAGATGCTACACTGAAATGCATCCCATGTTTTTCCCGGCCAGCTAGTTTGGCCTTTGCTTGCTCGATGCACCGTGCAGTTGGGCGTGCCAATTCCTGCTGTCAAGCAGCAATGCAAAAAGCCTCTGTTTGCAGCAACTGCATGACAGAATTGATGGCACTTCCTGCTTGCATCTCAGCTTCAATTTAGCCGCTTACTAAATTGATTTGGAGATGTGATGTACGACATCGACTTCGTCGACATTCCATCGTGGGATGCATGTGGGAGGCCGAGGCCATGTTAAAAGAACGCAACGAGTGAGCGCCTCCAAACGTTCGGGGAGCTGCAGCACCTCTGCAGCTCCTGAAGCATCAGATTTAAAGGTCTCTTCGGTCCCGCTTTCCGGTTGCAAAACGAGACCATGAGCGCACACATGGCGCACATGATGTAGCATGTTTGCAGACTCGTCACTAGTCTTGCCATGGTCACCACGCACAATGTACAGACACGCACCAAAACTGTAAGGAACCCTATATACACGCAATAAAACCCTAATTTAAACCATATTTCACATCGTTCGATAGTCGTAATAGGAGCCGGGTCCAGCCACTGCAGAGACAGGACGAGATCCAAAAGCCGAGAATGTCCCTCGCAGCAAAGAGCTTTGCCTGGCAGGGAACTTGTCAGCGCGACGGATGTAGGAATGTGTAGCCATGACCCGTCGGCCGAACGAACACGCTTTCAGGTGCAAGAAGCCTTGACAGCTTCCGGGTAACCTCAGGCAACCAACGACAGCCAGCGGTTATTCACAAAGTGCGCGCCTCATGCTTTGTACCGAGGCGCGAGTCGCGCAATCATGATCGAACCACAAAAATGCCAACGACCTGACCATTCAGGCGGTGGATACGGTCGGACAATCATGTAGCCATGGCCTTGTCAGCGTGGGAGCTGCTGGTAAGAAGCGGATGCCGCTTTTGGCTTGAGCAACCATTGCCCATGCAAATACCGCACCACCACAAGCCCAAGTTTTCGCTGCTTTCGCTGCTCGAAAACTAAATGGGAAGCATCAAGTAACAGCTTCGCTGGACACATACTGACAGGACGAGCTGCAAAAATGTGAGCGCAAACAAAGCTCTGAGATGTCAGCTTTGCCAGCATAAATTTCCTGCAACCTAATCATGGCTGTTGATGACAAATCTCCGAAATTACAACAGCTTCTGGAAGGTGTTTCCTTGCAGACACTGCGTTAAACCGACATTGCCTGTATTGCGGGATTCAAGACACTCCTGAGAAACGCTCGAACGGAGACTGGACGAGCAAGCCTAGTCAAAAGACAGGCAAAAAGAGTGACTGTGCAAAAGCCAGGACAAGGTGGAAACTGCGCAGTGGCGGCCACTGCGGCTCCTTTCCTTGCACAAGTTTTGTGCAAGGCGTTTGTCTTTTGACGTTTGATGGGTTTACCTTGTCACGCTTCTGCAGTGTGTCGTTTGCTGGATATGGACGATAGCTATGAGCTTGTGAGGTGCCTCCTGCCAAAAAAATTGCCCGGAATGCGGCCCCAATTCACTTCAACCAGGCTTATTCACACGGAGAATTTGTATGGCAACTCAGCACACAGAAAGGGTGTGTAGTATAGGGGGGATTTATGGACCAATTAATTTTGAACATTCCTAGAGTGTCCCCCCACTCCGCCCGCAGTCCATTTTCTCGCAGTTTTCTGGAGTATCCCCCCACTCTGCCCGCAGTCCATTTTCCCGCATTTTTCTGTAGAGTTTTCTGGTGTGCTCCCCCACTCCGCTCGCAGTCCATTTTCCCGGATTTTTTGGAGTGTCCCCCACTGTGCCCGCTGTCCATTTTCGCGAGTTTTTTTGAGTGTCCCCCCACTCCGCCCGCGATCATTTTTCTGGACTATCCACCCTTCGCCCGCCGCTGATTTTGGGAGCGCCCAGCTAGCGCCTCGCAGCTGCAGGACCGCCGGTTCCTCGCAGCTCCCCTGCGTGCGCCCGCTGCTTGTCCGCAGCCCTGCCGCCCCGCCCNGCCGCAGTCCAGCGCTGCCTCGAGCCAGCCCGGCTCAACCACCAAGACAGATCTCAAAAATCTCTGGTCGAGGAGGTGTCCGACTGATACAGGACTCAATGTGCCAGGGAGCCTGGAATTTGGGGACACACGCTGCACCCCGGGCAAGTATCCTGCGGGCGTAAAGCAGCTCATGCATTTCACAAGTCGTCATCAGAAACTGGTCTTTCCTGATGCTGAGACGGCAAAGAAAAGTGCCGAGGCCAAACGTGAACTTCCTTTCGAAAGAACCAGATGAATTGCAAGGAGCAGTCCACCCGGGAGTCCACGTTCCAACGCGCTGGTAAAGCCTCAACTTGATTCCAGCGGCTCAGAAAGTCTGCATCATCATTCTTCTCTCCCGCCACGTGGGAAATATCCAGCTCGATTCCTGACAAAGCAGAGATAATGGAAAGCTTTTGAGCAAACGCCCCCAAAGGCCACTTGGAGGTGTAAAGTTTGGCTCCAATAGCCTCTGTAGCCGCATTGTCAGAAAAAGAAGGGAGTCTCACAGCAACTCGGCCTGACGGAAAGATTGTACGATATGCATGTACCAGAGCAATTTGAGCCAAAGTTTCGTAACAAGCTATATCCTTGTGAGCAGGTTGTCGTAGCTGCAGGCCCAAACAGGAAAGCTCGGAAAGTTGCCAGGACTGTGAAAACCATACGCAACGCCCAGAAGGTAAGGAAATAAAGCCACCAATGCCAACCAATTCCCCATCAGCTCTGGCGTCCGCAAAGGGTTCGACTTGCAGCTGTAAAGGAAGCGACAATGCTGTGTAAGGCTGTAGTCTCTGGCACCACTCCTCCCAAAAGGAAAGAAAAGTTTTGGACGCCTGGGACAAAGAACGTCTATCCGACTTAGGGTTGGTAACGCGCATCCAAATCCTGTTGGATGTCCTGACCTTGGAAAGATCTTTCTTTGTACGGAGCTCCGTATGACGAGCCTCCAAAAGTTTGCCTCCAAGCGGNTGGTAACGCGCATCCAAATCCTGTTGGATGTCCTGACCTTGGAAAGATCTTTCTTTGTACGGAGCTCCGTATGACGAGCCTCCAAAAGTTTGCCTCCAAGCGGGACCTGAGTTCCCGGCAGCACCGATGTAAAGCGAAGATCATCATCAAGGTACCTCGGCAAAGAGGGCCACAGACCCTGCGAAATACTATACTGTGATGCAAGGTGACGATGCAAATCAGCAAACAAGGAAGCCAACCAAGGCTTGCAGGACTTATAAAGTTGGCAGAACCATTGCAGCAGTCCGACCAGCTTGTGCAGTAAAGTACTGGTAACTCTCCTGGACCGCGTAACCTCTTTGATCAAGTTGTAAAGCTTATCCACTTT
>BGNK01006654.1:11723-24714 GCA_003297005.1 Symbiodinium sp. clade A Y106 | reverse complement strand
CCCCAACCCTTCACGACTTGCAAACCTCAAATTTTGTTTGGACAAGCATTGGGGCCTCCAAACCATCGAACGCTTGAGCATATTTCACAGGGGACCGGGAGCGTCTCCACAGATCGAAATATCAATGACAAGCCCTTCGTCCCAGAATGTACGCTGGAGCAAATTTTAAATTTTGCTCAGGGATTCGAGGCCAAAGGCCGAAAAATCCATGACAGGGCCCTTCGGCCCAGAACGTACCCAACCTCAATTTTTGATTGGACAAGCATTGGGGCCTCCAAACCGTCGAATGCTTGAGCATATTTCCAAGTCGACCGGGTGCCCCTCCACAGATCGAACTATGAATCACACGGCCCTTCGGCTCAGATTATACGTACCCCAGCGCAAACCTTAAATTTGCTTGGACAAGGATTCGAGGCCGACGAATGATAAATCAATGACAGGGCCCTTCGGCCCAGAACGTACCCCAACACAAACCTCAAATTTTGATTGGACAAGCATTGAGGCCTCCAAACCGTCGAATGCTTAAGCATATTTCCAAGTCGACCGGGAGCCCCTCGACAGATCGAACTATCAATCATAGGGCCCTTCGGCTCAGATTGTACGTACCCCAGCGCAAACCTTAAATTTTGCTTGGACAAGGATTCGAAGCCAACGATCGATAAATCCATGACAGGGCCCTTCGGCCCAGAACGTACCCCAACGCAAACCTTAAATTTTGTTTGCATTGAACATATTTCCAACGAGACCCGGAGCCCATCCACAGAATGAACTAGTAATATCAATGACAGGGCTTCGGCCCTGAATGTACCCCAGTGCAAACCTTAAATTCTATTTGGACAGGATTGGGACCCCCCCCCCGATCCGTCAGGACTGCAAGCGAGTTCCACAAATCCGAATATCAGTGACAAGGCCTTAACCTGCTATTTGCCACATGCATGTCTGCGAAATTCGCTTTGATTGAAGGTATTNACTGCAAGCGAGTTCCACAAATCCGAATATCAGTGACAAGGCCTTAACCTGCTATTTGCCACATGCATGTCTGCGAAATTCGCTTTGATTGAAGGTATTGGCTTGGATTTCGGCTGGCTTCGGTTTGGCTCGCTGTAAGTTGTGTATGGGTGGTCTTGGGGTGGGTATATCTTTACACTACAGCGTGCTAATCAGCGCGCGATCTGTGGAGCACACCCTAAACCCTCAAGAAAGAAATAAATAGAAATTGCTTGTCATCGTTGCCGTTCCCAAGCCAGTCCAGCCCCCGAACCCCCTAAACCCGCTTTCCCCAACCCCAGCCCGCCGCCCCACCAAACTCAGCCCGAGCCCGCCCACAGCCGCCCAGCCCCAGCCCCAGGCCCAGCCGTGCAGTGAATCGAGCGCTTTCAACTGCCCAGCCCCAGCCAGCCCCCTCAGCCCAGCCAGCCACACCCCCCAGCCCCCAGCCAATTTTCCAAAATGTGGTTTCAAAAGGAAAACCTGACTTTCGCCCAAAACGTTTCGGTCAAAACTTATTGGCACCCAAACCCTTAACAATTTCTATAAACCCTAAACCCCAAACCCTAAACCCGAAACCCCTGCCCCCCCACNCCCTGCCCTGCCCTGCCTGGTTGTTTATGTGTGGAAGGGCGAAAGGAAGCAGAGAGCAAGAAAGCCCCCCTTGAGGGCGGTTTGGGGGATGAACCCTAAACCCTAATTGAGAATAGTTGGGGTGGTTGGGGCGGGACTACATGCTGACGCAAGCGCGCGATAAGTGGGTGCGCCCCCATTTCTAAAGAAGCGCACCCACTGCGCGCACACTGTCTACACACCCTAAACCCTAAACCCTAGGCGGCCTGCATTGGGGCCTCTGCTCCCACAAAAACACAATTTCTTCTGAATACTACAGTATTCGTGTATCATCTATCGTCTGTAGTGTGCTCCAGACACAGCTTCCAGTACCAGCATGACCAAGCCCTGCCTCGCAACCCTCGTTTTCAAGAGAAACCAACAACAGTTCGCCGAACGACTCAGCGTGCGAAGACTGCGGACTGAGACGTAGATTGCGGATTGACTGCTGGCTGTCTGAGTGCAATGCTCGGGGCGGCGTTTCAAGCTTGGCCTGCAGACACCAGAAACATTACATGCGAAGGGCAGGCAAGTCTTTGCGACCACAGTGGTCCTCGTGGATAAAAATGTTCTTCACGATCCAAGCACCTGGGCATAGGAGGAATGCAGCAAGAAAAAATGGGAGACTGAGTCACGTCGCGGACTGCGAGGCCTCTGATGCGATGCAACGCTTTCACGCCTTGAGGTGACGTCTCCAGGAGCGTTGGTGGGAAGGCCATGGCGCGAAATCGAGATGGAGTATACAGCTGCAGGGATTCGGAGCCTTGCCCAGGGGATCTGCGGGCGGCAGCCAGGCAAGGTGCGAAGCTAAGCGCTAACGGTAAAATCACGAAATCCAAATCTGACCAGCTGCGGCCCTTTACCTCCGCAATCAGGCACGGCGTGTGGGATGCCAAGACGAATTAAACACTATCAGTGTAACACTATCAGTGGCTGCCACAACGTTGCATGGCTGCTTGCCAGCACGGTGCTGTCGTGGCATTAGAAATTGTTCAGATCACGCGGCGTGCAGTACTTTCTCCAGTGCATACCACTGAGAAGACAGGATCAGCAGCTGATATGTTGCGAAGACATTGGGACCGAAGGCTTCCAGCATTCCTCGCGTCACAGGGGGTGAAATGGATTTGGACCATGCATCTGTCAAGTAGGACAGCGTCACCAGGTTCTCCATGGAACGCCAGGTCCCATCTTTAGCGTGAAGGAACGTATTGCCCTCAGCGATCCCTACACAGCAAATCATACACGGATAAATGATTCCACTGCCAATAAGCAGGATGTACGGGCCATTGATGAAGTCGTAGAACGATAGGCTACCGATGAGGCCCGCGATGGACATGACCACGACCAGAAGGTTGTCACTGATGTTTAGGTTCTCGCGCAGCTGGAACATTAGCAAGCTGCCGAACGCCGCAACCATGTACACCACGCTGACGCCCAAGCTGACTGCATCGATGCCCCACGAGAACTGCACCTCGAGTAGAAGGGAGCTTGACACCTCCACGCCCGTATAGCCCACGGAGCCCAGGAACTGGCAGAAGAGCCCAGTCAGTGTAATCCAGGAGTTCGGCAGCTTTCCAGGCTTGCTTTCAGTAGTCACAGTCTCTTCGGCATCCTCGTGGGTGGGCTCCTCGTAGGTCGGAAGCCCTTCCATGCTTCGTGGCAAGCTCACCGCGTTCATGCAGGACACCAGCATCAAAAGGCCGCCGCAGGCCATGGCGCAGGCGCAAGACCGGTCCATGGCTGAGACGGGAGGGCTGATCTCAGAGAGCTTGCACAGTGTGGAGATGGCCCACGGCAAGCCGGCACCCATCACAACGCCGCCGGTCCAGCTGAAATTCACGAACATAGAGAGCCCCACCTGCTCGTCGCGAGGTGTCAGGATCCGGGTGATAGCACTGTTCGTGATGCAGCTGCCCTGAAGCAGTCCAACGAGGAATCGCAGGATCAGCCCTGCATAGTAGCCCCGCGTCCCCCCCAGGTGGAGCATGTGCGGCATGAGCAGCGAGAAACCTCCAGCGAACAGAGGGCAAAGTATGATGAGCCGGCGCCGGAAGTCGTAGGAGGCATTGCCAAGGAGGTGGCCGACGAGGAGGCCCAGAACGTTGCCAATCTGGTCCCAGGACAGGAAGAACCCTGAAGCGGCGGCGCCAAAGTGCCAAGTGGCCACCAGGTCCAAGGAAAGCGTGATGGGCCAGGCGTAGACGATCATCTGGACCATGCTCCGGAACACGTCAGCGGCCTGCAACCACCTCCTTTGAAAGGCGACAGTGGAGGGCTCCAGACCCAAAAGTCTCCGTGCGAACCACTTGCTGGGATCTTCCACCACATGCCGGGACAGCCAGCTCAGGAGCAGCAAGGTCACCACAGTGAGGACCACGTCCGCAAGGTCCCGCAGATTATGGTGCCACAGGCAACCGTTCTCGTGGCGACAGCTCTTTCCGCCTGAGGACGGGTAGAAAAGGCCGACTGTTTGTAGCACGGGCTGGTGAAAAACGTAGAAGCCGTAGCTGACTTTTCCAAGCTGCACGAGGAAGTTGGAGCCGAGCAACTGCCCGAGCACGCTCTTACGAGATCCGAAGCACAGGGCCCAAAGAATCCAGGCCGTCACGGGGCATTGTAGGTTCATGTCGCTGCAAAGGTACGTGAGTGGCGTCTGTGGCAGAAACATGAAGACCAGCACAACGGCCGCCAGCACATCTGCGGCCGTAACGAGCCCCGGAGCGTCGGCAGCGAAGTAAGGGATGAGCATGCCCAGGGCAACCTCTGGAAGTCGGAACAGCGCGAAGCTGTACCAGGGCACCTCAAGGCCAAGGAAGCTGTGCCGATACCAGGGGTCCTTCTCAAAGCCTCCATCGTTGAGGATGACCACGGCGAAAGCAATAACAACCATCTTGGCCGTGATGCACAGGCCAGCCATGGCCAAGAGCCCTCTCTGAGTCCAGATGGGCCGGAGCAGACAGAACTCCACGAAAGGGCTTAAGAGGTAGACTGCGACCACCACGTGCAAAACCCAGAAGGTGGGAGCAGTGCTCCCAGGCACTCCTTGCAAGAGAAACACCCGCCTGGGCTCATGGACCGCGATTCGCACGAAGGTGCTCGCACACATAGAGATGAGATGAAAAGGGTTCAGGATCCAGTCTGCTCCAGCAACTTGCCCATCCCAGACATCTTCCAAGCTGAGCACCAACCAATACGCCGGATAAACACGTGCTACCCGGAGGAGCATCCATTGAAGGGCTGCCTTCGGCGAGTAAAGGAGGAAATTGCTCCCTCCATCGCGAAGGTTGGGAAGGGGCTGGGGACCGGGCTCTGTCGGTGGATGTTTCGCCAGGCTCAGCAAGCAGCCGCAGAGCACCAGCAGGCAGCCGTCCCAGCTCAGGGGCTGAAGTTCCATGTGCTGGGCGAAGACGCCAAGAACAGCCAGAAAGGAGAACCCGGTGAGAGCAGCCGTCCTCGCAAGGGGCCGGGGAAAGGCTGTGCCGCGCATGCAGTCACTGTCCAGAACCTCCAAAAACACTGAGTTTGAACACTACACAACCTCGTAACGAACTTTGTTAACGCGTGCTGCATGATACACCTATGTGGTACCACTTTGAACCGTTGAACTTGCGACCTTAGATGCGCATGTAAGAAACTTCGTAAGTCACGACATCAACTGCTTCCAGACTGTGTCAGTCGGCATTGTAGACCTTAAACTCTAGATCACCTATGACATCCTATGACCGAAAATCGAAAGCAGCCTTGATGCCCGCATAACGCACGCTGCAGGCTAGGTTTCTGAAATACATTGTGACAGAGGCCCTTCTACAAGAGGTCCTGCCGCAACCTTGCAACTGCCTGTCCGCCTGGATCTATGCATCGCGAGCTTGACGCCACTGATCGCTTACTAAGCTATGGTAACTATAGATGAAAGCCGGATGCTTCGGCCTTCAACGGAGCAGTCTGCACACAGGGCAAACCTCTTTCTAAAGCCCAGCTTGCTGCGCATTACATCCAGGCTTCCTTCTTACATCCTACTTCGCAAGGACAAGCCCGCATGGCAGGGTTCGATAGGTCGGAAGGCTCCACAACTTCCGGACAAGAAGGCTGAACAAGATCATCAAAGTACCATCAAGGCATCCAGACTTCAGGCACAACCTTTACAAGTATCGACTTTGCCCTGATGTACAAATCCCGGCATGCAGTGCCGCAAGCTTCGTGAGTCCGACTCTTTGTAACTCATGCCCCACCACACATACCCTATCCTGCTAAAGCCCTCGAACAGCTTTTCAAGCGTGAACACATGCATTCGTACAAGAAATGCGTCCTTGTTGGACTAAGACAGGAGCTTAAGCTACCAATCGCGGTTTACTTCAAGACAATCCTAATGCATAAGGGACTGTGGACGCTTCAACGAACTCTTGGCCTTTGATGGAGCTTAGAGAGCTGCCTGGCAAACTAGGCCAAAACCGTAAAACCCTTAAGCCTGTCCTTGGGCATTGTAGGGCCTCGCCGCCCCGCCAACAGCACAGCACGAGGGCCAGGGTCAGAGGCAGGCAAAGCTGGGTGATGATGCCGACCAAGTGCCACGACACCTCCAAGAGCCGCAAAGGGAATTTCAAAGCTTTGGGATCTTTGGGGGTTTTTTGGGGCGAACACGTTCACACAAGGCTGCGAAAAACGAAGACGGGCGTCCATGTTGGCTACGGGGAGAGGGTCAGAGGTGCTACGTCACTTGACCCCAGTACCTGGCATGGCCTGGATTGTCGCTTCAGGGACGTCAGAGGCACCCGCGGCGACGAAGGTGCCGAGATGTCCTCCCAAGCCTGATTTCCGTTCAGGTCAGGTTGCGGGTTTTTTGCCTCCCCGCTTAGTGAGGACGGGTTACTCTGAAAAGCAAACGGCTGGACATCGACTCGTCGATGAAGTCGGGAAGCTCCAAAGGCAGGGCCCGCACGGCCCACAGGCGGACGGGACACGATGGGATTCTTATTGCAAGGACACCCAAATCGGAACAAGCAGTCCGTCAAGCCCTAAACCTGCAACTCTACGTGTGCAGAAGCTGGTGGTACGCCTGCTTGCGTCTGGAGGAAGGACGTCTCCGCGGCTTGGCAATCCTTTTCAAATTTTCTCTCAGCTACAACTAGATCAGGGAGGTTCAGGTGTTTTTCAGGAAGATCTCCGCAACATGGCCTAAATTGATGTGAACCCTTGGCTAGTACAAACCTGCCTGCCAAGAATGATTTTAAACCGGAGTCCCAATTTAATGGCCCTCAAAGAAGGAGGATCTATTAACAAGATGCCTGTGACAGCCTGTGCGTGTGCTAGAGGTCTTTCGGGATTATGCTGAGAGTATGCGACGTGCCAGCGATTTGCAGTTTACGGATTTGGAACAGCCCTTTCAGAATTGATAGGGCGTAGTCTCAGCGATTGTCGGACTCTTCGAGATGCATCTTCGACTCTTCTGGAGTTGCTTCTGTGATGCATCTTCGGATGGTATGCGTTCTGGATTACTTTGCTTTTCACAGCTGCTCCTTTCCCAAGACGCTGGATCTGTGGGAGCGGCCACAAACTTCAACAAAGTCCACTGAGGAAACACTCTTCTTCCAGCCATTTGGAGCATGAGCTGCTTGCTGCAACATGAAAGTGCTTGGTTTTGTGCTTGAACCCCTGTCGATCAAAGGTCGCCAACACATGGTGCAGAAACCTGGTTAATTAAACTCGACATAGGCGACAGGACAGTCTGGCTTTCGCGCCGAAGGTCGGCTCTTGTGGCCAAATCCCAATCCCGAAGCGCGAGCTCTTAAACGTTCTAAATTTCAAAACTGACTCGCTTGAGAAATGGACTTGGGTGCCGTGCTGCATGGTCCTCATCACCTGCGTGGATGCCAGAAGCCTGTCAAATGCACAGGGCTGCGAGGATTGCACAAACTGGAGCAACTGCATATCCTGCCTGCTTCACAACCAGGAAGACCAAAGGCCAGAGAGTCCATGAGAAGGCTAACTTGCAACACATCACGCCAGAACACAAAACTATGTCGACCATTGACTGCGCCGCAAGCGGTAAGAACAACTCAACGCAGTCTGCGCCATGGAACCCCCGAAGACGGTTCAGTCTGGCAGAGCCAGAGACATCGCTGCGGTCACCTGAAACCGTGCTCGTACGATAGGCTTTGCGACAGCAGGCCCGGTGTGATTTGGTAGGGTACTGTAGGGTTTGAGTTTGACATCTTGGGGCTTATCGGACCAATGCCCCCCAACCTTCCCACACACAAACACACCATGAATTCAATCATATTTCCAGACCAACGCGTGCATGTCACACAAAGAAATACACAAATAAGTATAAATTTAAATGTAAATAAAACAAATAAATACATATAAACAAATATAAGCAAATAAGTATGTATATATATACATATCTTTGTTGTTAGTTGTTTTAGCACTCGTGCTCGAGAAGCTCAGGAGAGGATATATGCATATGCATATGCAGGTACGCAGAAATATGAATCACGCCATGGTGGACGCCATTTCAGGGAATTACACATCAGCATACATCAGCGCCGGAATTACACATCACTCCAACCTTGATCCCGAAGGTGACGCTGGATTTTGTTGGACGTAAACTTAACGAAGCCTCGCGGACGCCCGTGTTCTCGGCACGGATTGCCGCCATTTTGATGCGGCATTGATGCGTTTTGGCAGCGAATCACGAAGGTGACGATGGTTTCTGTTCGAAAACCACGTACCGAATCTCGACTTTCGAAGCTTACCGTTTGGAGCAGGAAAAAAGGAAAGCCAAGATTCACGCACCAGGCGTTCATCTCCGAAACACTTGTACTGCGCGATACACCGTTCGAAGCCTACGGTTGGCCTTCATTCCCGGCCAAACATAGTGACCGAGACTGCTTTTTACAAGCAAAGAGAAAGTCTCCGACTGGACCAGCGAAACCCGGCCATTCCATACCGCCGGAACCCCAGTGTGGACGCTGAAACAGTCGATGTTTGGATGCATTGCCAGAACGGGCTCCGAAATGCTTAACCGCACGGTGACGCTGAAACGATTGATGCTTGGATGTATGCCAGGCCGAGCTCCGAAATGCTTAACCACAAGCAAGGCGGACGCCGAAAGATGTGTATTTCCGCAACGCGATGCGAGTTAAACCCTCCCCTCGCATGTCACGATCTGTCTCTCTCTCTCTCTCTGTCTGTCTCTCTCTCTCTCGTTGATACGACGGTGAGATGCGAAACCTACGCCCTAAACTGCATGGGTGTGTATAGCATGTAGGACCGTGGATCCTGCTTGGTAGGCAAAGCTGTGCATATTCCTCCTGCATATGCAATTCGTCGGCACGAGCTGAGCATGTACGTTTTTGCTCCCAAGCTTCGTCTGAAACTGGAGCACTAAACACTTCCTGGCGTGACACTGCGTAACCTTGGCGATCTCAGGGTCGCGGCGACGTAACGCGGTGCATCTTACGGCCGCGCTGTCTCGATGCCCTGCCATCCGAATTCCTATCCATGAAGTGGGGGATCTGTTGCCCAAACTCAACATGTGTTCTAGACGCTGCGTCTTTACAGATTATGGTGTCGGCTTTGTGGAAAATGATGGCCAGCGGCCAGCCCCCCAAAGGCCGTCTAGTTTTACAAGCGCCATCGTGGGGTCATGGTGGCCCATGGTGGCCCCAGCACAGCGCCAGCAGGCCGCGGCTCAGCAGAGGCGGAGCGAAGCGCCACATAGCCGTCACGCAGAGCTTGCAAAAGGAGACCATCAGCTGCTCAAGCCGCGTCAAGGCGTTGACGGCGAAGAGTCGGTGGCTGCCAATTCCTTACGTTTGTGCTAAGGGAATCAAGTCCCATAACCAGAAGCCTGTGCGATTTCCTGTATGACCATGTCATACCAACTGTGTGTATATTTTTGTATAGAGCTATATGGTGCCCCCCCCCCCCACGTACCCCTCCCCAGGCACTCTGAAACATTGGTTTTATTGGGACCTTCCCTGGTTTTGGCTTCCTAAACCCCTGAAAAATTTGGACCTCTCAGCACTGTCGCACTCCAGAGTCCCAAAACCATGAGAGGTCCCAATGTTTTGAGCTCCCATATGCCAAAACATTGGGACCTCTCAGCACTTTTGCTACTTACAGTAACAATAACATAAAATTTCCTGCGAATACTGATAATCATATGTATGAATACTTACAGTAATAATGACATAAAATCTCCGGCGAATACTGATAATCATATTTATATAATGTTGGAATTAATACTAACATTCATACGAATACGAATGTACATATATATATATATATCTATTTCTAACTGTGCACATCTACTAATGATTACTAATGTATAGTAGTATACATACCGTTAAATCAAAATAGAGGAAATGCATTCATCAATGTATCGAAAAATCAGTATCAGTGTATCAGTATATTCGAGTATTTCTATATTAGTATATTACTCTTCTCGTATATTCGTATATTGGTATATGAGTATATTAGTATAATGGCATATCAGTATATTAATATATTGGTATACTGGTATATTGGTACATTGGTAAAAAATATACGAATATATTTACTAGTATACTAGTATATTTAAATACAAATATTAATGCTAATAATGATACCAATACTAAGACTAACACTCATACCACTAGGAATACTAACCCCAACACTAACACTATCATTAATGCAGATATTAATACGCATCGTAACATTGATACTGACAGTGGCACTGACACCAACATTAACTAACACTGACACTCACACTAATCAACACGAACACGAATGTTAAGACTAATACTAGTATTAACATGAATACTTACACTAATACTGACACAAACCTAGTACTAGCACTATAACACTAACCCTGGTACAAATATGAAGACTACTACCCATAAGAATGGTGATACTAAGGCTCAATGAAGAACAAGACTAAGACTAAGATAAACTAAGATTAGGATTAAGATCACGACTAAGACCAACAACAAACAATTATGTTCAACCAAACTTGCAAAGGAGATCTGTGTGCGCCTGCCCAAGCAGATGTTTACATGCAGCAGTATGGGCGTTGAGAGTAACACGGAATCAGGAGGAGAGCGGAGATACGTCATCGCATACAACATAAAGATCACGACGATTAAAGACAGAAAAACTGGACCCTGCTTTAAGCAACTTCATGAAGACGCATCGAGACAGTAGGTTTTCACACGAACACGACATCTACCGATATGTACATGGTTCCCGGCTTCCATGTGCAACAGCACAGAGACACGATTGATCACTCAAATGGTCGAGGTTGGTCTTGGGGGTGGTACCATATAAGCATGTGTATATAAAAATATAAATACATGTATTTATGTATTTATCTACATAATTCCTATATTTTCTTAGACTTCACTTTGGTTTGGACAAGAAGTTGTTTTATGAAGGCCATAAAAGTGCAGGTACGTCGGGGGCGGAGTAGCATTTTTGATCCCGGTTCTCGGTTCGCCGACCCCCCCCCCCNCCCCCACCCACCCCCTGCACAAGCCGAGTCTGGGTGACTGCACACACTTTTTGCATGAGGGCCCCAAAACCGTAATCTGTCACGAGGATCGCGTCCCAGAGACGCCCGATCCGTGTGACAATACAAGTTTTGCTTGCACGATTCACACGTTAGGCCGCCAAAGCCGTCAACCGTCACGAGGATCGCATCCCAAACACGCCCGATCCTTGTGACTGTGGACACTTCCCAAAGAAAAACTACTCCGACTTGCGAGCCAAGCAGGGGCAGGGCTGGCGACACAGCGAAACTCAGAAATGCCAAGTTTCAGATTGTGCCTCACTGAAGCTGGCATGGTAACGAAGCTGAAGGAGCAAGCTCGCATTGTAGTAGACCGAAAGTTGCAGAGCACAACACGGGCGGGCGCAGTTTTGATCCAACATAACATGTCAATAAGAGGAGTTTTGTTCCAACATGTGAACACCTTTCCAGACAGAGACTGGGACAGGTCAAGCAGGTTTTGACCCAACATACTAACTTTCCGCCAAACATAGACAGACAGACATGTGGCAGCACGCCTAGAGCAAGAATGCTAGAGAACTTTCCATACTCCTATGTCTCCGGTCTTGCGTCGGTAGCCTTGGCACCTGCACTTGCCTACGGCATTAACCTAGCTGGTCGTTTCTTGCCTGCTCTAGTGCCAGCCCTGTCCATTGCTTAGCTGATGGAGCCGACACTCAAAAGGCGGATCTGAGCGAAGTTCGTCAAGCGCAAACAACGATCCTCAGAAATGCCAAGTTTCAGCGTGCTTCTCACTGATCCTGCCATGATAACGAAGCTGCAGGAGCACACCCGCATTGCAGCAGACAGAAAGTTACTTGCAGAGAACAACACTGGCGGGAGCAGTTTTGATCCAACAAAACATGTCAATGCGAGGAGTTTTGTTCCAACATATGAACACATTGCCACACAAAGACTGCGACAGGTGAGAAGCAGGTTTTGACCCAACATACCAACTTTCTGCCAAACATAGACAGACAGGCATGTTGCAGCACGCCCAGAGCAAGAATGCTAGAGAAGCACGCGCAACTTGGCCGTGATACGACCAGCATCAGCAGCAGCAGCCGGCACGCCCAGACAACGTGGCCACGATACGACCAGCATCAGCAGCATCAGCCGACACGCCCAGGCTAGCATCAGCAGCATCAGAGGAGGCCTGTTTTTCCTTTGGACGTCTAAAAAGCCACTTACCCAAAAGGACCGAAATCTGGCCCAAAACAAGCCCCTTTGGCAACGGGGTTTTGCCCAGCTNAGCATCAGCAGCATCAGAGGAGGCCTGTTTTTCCTTTGGACGTCTAAAAAGCCACTTACCCAAAAGGACCGAAATCTGGCCCAAAACAAGCCCCTTTGGCAACGGGGTTTTGCCCAGCTCCAGAACGAATTTTGGCCCACCCCCCCGCCGGACCCGCCCCCTGATAACCCCAAGCTCACTCTGTGAGGTAATGAACGAAGCTCCTTCACGAGGAGCTTTCGTGACATGAGGGTCCTAAACAAGGCAACTGTCACCAGGACCGCGTTCCCTGACAGGCCCGATCGCTGTGACAGCTGGCCCATTGCAACCTTATAGCACTTGCCCCCAAAGCGACAACTGCCACGAAGATCAAGCGATAATCGTTACCAGGCAAGTGGGCAAAAGGCACCCGACGTCCAACCAGAGAAACATTAAGATGTTTGAGTTAGTGATGAAGATGGTGATCATCATTATCCCCATCATCATTATCATCATAGCAAGCAGACCCAAAGACGCAAGGGGTAACCACCACAAGAAAACCCGAACCCACACCATGTTGCAGGGGGGAGGGTGGGAACCACAACAAGCAGGCCCACCCGCGGCCCCCTCCACACCACAGGGAGGGGGGAGGGAAG
>BGNK01006654.1:450-11712 GCA_003297005.1 Symbiodinium sp. clade A Y106 | reverse complement strand
GTTCTTTAGCAGCATTGTTGCTTCCGGGGGGGAGGGGGGGGGGTCGGCCGAACCGGGATCATACATATATATATATATATCTATATATCTATATATCTATATATACATACACATACACGGTCATCTACACTACATCCTTGACAAGGACCCAGATTCTGAGGGCTTCGGGAGGCAGCTCTGAGGCCCTTCGCATGGCCACATCGATCTCTTCCTTGGCTGTGGTGATGACTTCATCGACGTGCAGCGCGCACCACTGTCGCACTTTGGCATAGTGCCCATGCCAGGGGAAAGGGTGCTTGTGGCTAGCGAGGGCGTTCCAGCTCGCCACCTTTTCCGGGTCTTTCATGATGTGGTACAACAGGTGTCCTCTCACATCCGGGATCTAGCGAGTTTTGGGCAGGGCTAGTGACTTACCATCATGCCACTCCAGGCCAGTCCGAACCCTACGGGATGCTCGAACACCATCGCGCAACAGTCTCCACGAGCATACAACTTCCCCGGCGCCCACAAAGTCACACTGTCCTGTCATCCACGCATTGTGCACGTGCAGGTCAGTGATTGGAGTCACTGCACTAAGGCAGTATGGAAAGAGACTCTTTGAACCGCTGTAGCCCGTGCAGGATACCACTTGTTCAAACTTCTCGCCGGGGAAAGCACTGCAGCTCACCATGCCATCGGCATCCTTGCGGAACTCCATCTGGCTGGCATCCCCACAGACCCCATATCCTGGCAACTTGCTGAGGTGTTCGACTCAGCCATATGTTTTACCACATAACTGTATTCTGGAAATTCATGTAAAACCACTTCGTTAATACGAACCCAGAATCCGTGCAGCAGGAGATTCATCAGGAGAAAATCGCGGAGCGGGATGATGCCTCCACGGGTCTTTTCACGCACCTGCTGACATGTCCTGGGATCTCCTACGATGTACCAATCCAAGGAATCGAGGTCCTGCGAATAGTCCTGAGTCTGCGTTCTGCAGGGTATCTGGTGAGCGGCTGAAATTAGTATAAAACATCTAAGGCCCAAGAGCCCACATAATTTGTCATGTAGCGATACTCTGGAAAGCCAGTTCAAACGCTTTACTGTAACGAGGACCCAGAGTCATACTTCCAGTCCTCTGGTGTCACGCTCTCGTCCAGCATCGTGAAATGGATAAACGGGTGGACCCACTGCAGGATGCTGCTCAGCGGGCTGTTGAAGCCCCATCGGACATAGGCACAGGCACTACGGTAGATGAAACGTACCGTGTTGCCTTCCTGGATCAAGAACTTGGCAGCATCGATTGTGGACTTCCCGCTGCCGATCACTAGACCTGACTGCAGGATGTCGCCGCTTCCAACCAAAAAAGGTTCAGGGAATACAAAGCCCCTGTCCAAGATATCGACACATTGCGAAACCTTAGACTTCAACCGCTTCTGGGATGAAGGCATTGCATTTCACCTGCCACCGGGGCACAGCGCTTCCCCCGCAGGCTTTCGGTGACCTTGTTGAGGGCGCTAGAGTGCAGCTCGAGAGGCAGCCCAAGTAGCCGTGGAACACCTGTCACAAGCCGGGACAACCTTTTGAGGGACTAAGGGTTTTAACGCAAGCTGTTGGGCATGGGAACCCATAAAGTAAGCCCCGGAGATCTCTTAGAGGAAGCTCTAGAGATCCCGTATAGGAAGCCTATGGATCCCTTATGGGTTTACTCTTATAGTATAGCCTGGGAATTGACATGAAACCGTTCTCACATAGCCTCTTTAAATTGGGATATAGTGTTTGGCCAAGAACAGCTCAATAAGTGTCTACCATCAAGTCATAGTCACCTTACGGGCATAGCGGCATAGACCACGAGTTCAGCAAACTTGACACAGTTGCACGACCCCCCCCCCCCCCCCCCGCGGTCTGTCTTTTGTTGACACGGTTTACTACCTGGACGACACCATGCTCGGCTCAATTAATCTGGTCTAGAGCTCTCCATGAACTGAATACGGCATGTTTCTTTAGTCCTTCTCACGGAATTACATATTGAAGCTCAACAGATCAACATGCGGAGTTGTACATGAGATAGCAGCACAGTACTAAGACTGTACTAACCTTCATACCGCTCTCGGACAATGGTCCGCTGCCGAAAGCGCCAAGAAGCCGTCTACCGAGGTAACAACCTCAACCAGGTATGAGAGCAAAGCAAACGAAAGTCAGGAGGGAGGAAGGGGTAGCAGTGCATTGCAAATTCGAGCTCAAGATGGTAAGCCAATGTGAATGATGGCATGCCGTGTGCGAACTGGTAGGCAGCGGCTATCCAATTAAGCTTGATGGAGAACTTGAGTTCGCATGCGATGTCGTAAGACCTAAGCCTGCTGCTGGCTTCAATTTTGCAGATGTACGCCGGGCGGCTATGCTGTCGAATGATGGCGGTTCTGCTGTCTGACCCGGGGGTGGGACCTCAAGGCAGGGGGCACCCCCTGTTCAAAGCAGCCTTCCGAATTGAGCAAGCAATGAAGGGGGGGGGGGTCCAAGCAAGGGCCCCCTAAATTCTGGTCTGGACCAAACACAACTACTGTCGGTATTTTCCATGAAGTTTCTCAACACGATCGAATATGTTGAGCGTACTCCCCCGGGTACATGCTTTGTGGAAGAGCACCATTAATATTAGGAAGTGGCATGTGGCGTAGACTTGAAACAACCCATTAGGCCTTTCGACCAAAGTCTTGGGCACGAAAGCCGTAACATATTACATCTGAATTTACCAACACGGCATACACCAAAGCCACACTGATTTAACTAGCAACACAACCACCTGGATGCCAGACATGTTGAGCTGGGGTTCTCTCCTGAGGTTCCGAAATTTAGATCCGCCTAGACAGGTTAGCTCCAAACGCTCATCCTTGGACCTAGGTCGCAGAAGAGTATGCCGACCCATGCCGACCCAATCGCTCGCTCTCTCTCTCTCTCAAACACGGGCTGTCCGAATGCATAAGAAGTATGACACCCGATCACAGGCCGTGACGCAGGGGAACATCATGCTGGAAGGCCAACTCGAAGGCAGTCATTCTGGCTTTCACTGTCCGGCTCCCGGCTCAGGATGCCAGGACTTTTCTCCCACGACCCTGGAAGCTTTTTGTCTGAATGTTGTTGTTGTCCAGTGCCGAGGCGCAGTTCGATCTGCAATCAAAGCAGCTTTCTAACAGAAATGCTAGCCACTAAGAAAGGACCCAGCTGCAGAACCACTCTCTCTCTCTCTCTCTGTCTTGGGCCTGAGTAGTTGTCGAAGCCCGTGGCTTGGATGACGTGGTCGCCTTGGACGCTCCTGAGATCGCCCTCGGACCGATACTGGACCACTCGTTGCGTTCCGTCCAGGGACACCCCCACCACCTTCCGCAGACCAGGGTCTTGGGACGGCCCAAAGGATGTAAGCTGGATCATTGTTGAAGCCTTTAAAACAATCAAAGCTATTTGATCACTATGTCATCGACTTATGGTCAGTTCATCTTCGCAAACCCCCTCAACGAGGACCAAACAGACAGAAATATGACAGAAACCCTGCGGGTGACTGCCTCGCCCTTGATCAGCACGCAGCCCAGGGTCTGCGCCACTTTCTCAGCATATGTTCTGACCTGGTAGCTCATTGCCTGGTGGACGGAGCTCTTGTGGCACTCGGCATCATCATGGAGGATGTCGGGCAGTGCGTAGAAGTAGGTCTGTTGGTGAAGCTTAACGGTGTTGGCAGCTTCAGTCCAGATGCCCCCAGGTTTCTCCTCAAGGGAAACCAAGACAATCCGCAGGCTCGGATCTTTCCTGGTACTTGTGAAGAGACGTAACTATCAGCACCGTAGCTGAGTAAGAAATGCTCTTCGCACCTAAGAATCAAGAACGTTTTTTTGTATCTATTCTGTATTTAAATCATGGATAGTGAATCTAAATCCCTCAGACAGGATCGAGTTTCTTGTGGAAGACTGCGGCCACGCCCAATCCCGTGAAGCCGGAGCCGATGATCACCACGTCGAAGCGACCATCATGACGAGGCTGCGACATCCAAGTACTTGGAACAAGAGGACTGCGGGAGCTGCTTTCTAACCCTTGAACCTGGAACGTCTGCGCTGTTTCTTGCTAAAAAAGGGCTGCGAAACCATATGGTGGTAATTGAATCCAAACCCCTCAGCAAGACCAGCCTGCATCACAGTATTATGTTGGTTCTATGTTATGAGCCCCCTCTGCACTGACCGACATCGGCTAGAGTTTAGACATCGGCGTAGCCATGGGCAGCATGCGCTTCATTGCTTGCGCAGGGCTGTCATGACATCTCAGCTTGAACATGCTTCTGCTGGCCTCATCTCCGCTGAGTTGAGACTTTTGGGTCCCAGGCTATTTTTTTGCATGGTTATGGCTGCGTCGTGCTCGGCGAGACATATGCCGCCGCCGCAACCACCAAAAGACAAACATCATGCGCCCTTTGGCACTGTGCTAAGTCTGCTAACGACCAGCTCACATGCCAGGATCTGTCAGCCTACCCTTCACCAACTTAAGGGCAAGCCTTTGTTTCGGGCATGCTGGCGGTGGACAAAAAACCAGGCGACCGGCATCTTAGGATCGGGGCACATATTGCTTCAAAACCTCGTTCCAGGCGAAGGCTTTGTCCGGACACATGCCTGGAACTTGGGGCAAGCACGTGTTGGCGCGGTAGTCACAGTAGCCAAAGCGCTGACACAGCATATCAAAATCTGCCTTAAAGTATTGGTACACCAGGTCTTTAGTATCTGCATCCAGGTCGGCTGCCCAGACATTGTTGCAACCTGTTATCTGAAGAATAACATTCTGCTCGACCCGGGCTGACTGAAGGCCATTGTATGTGAGCATCCTGTTGAGACTCTCCGGAAAATATAAGTTGTCCACTGCGATCTGGATGCCGTAGGGACCCTCGAAATACTCTGCTTGAGGAATGAAGGTGCATTGGCTGGCATACTTGCCAACCGTGCCATTCATGAGACCATGCATTAGCCACTTGAGTGCACCGTTCACGTCGCAAACCTTATGAAAGTGGGCCGGAAATCCGCCATACTGAGAGTAGCCACCACGGAACATCGCGATGAGGCGCTCGTAGGGATTGCGAAGTATGCCAAAAACCTTCTTCCCAGAAATGTACGACTTGGCAAGATCTCCGGGCCAATACTTCGGTGGTGTGAAGTACCTCTAACATCTTTTCGAGAAATCAGACCTTATCCACACTACACCGAAGAAGGTGCCATCAACCCCCAACCTTCCCGGAAACATCTACACCGTTCAAACGATCGAAACCCCAGACAGGCCAGGGCCGTCAGGGCACATGGGGCAGCCGGTCACTTCCGAGAGCTGTTGCAGTTCTGGGGCCACGCCTCCCCAAAGCTTCGCCTCCGGGTTCTCCGCCATGGCTTGTTTCACCACGTCCTGGCTTTTGTCACGCTCTCGCAACTCGGACACAGCCAGACGAGGTTCTTGGTTCGCGGTCGGACTACACCAGATCATTCGAGCCGAGTCGTTCGGGAAAACACACCAACGCAAGTTAAGGCCAAGGCAGTATCCCAACTCAGAATCCCTGAAAAGACTGAACTCTATGGTGCTTCCCCCTTTCGAAAGCTCGAATCACTTATGTGTCAGCTGTGAGCCACACACCACAAACATGAAGTTGAAGCCACAGACGACACTGATACTTGGCGATGCACCACAAATTGGAACTACTGATAAAGGCTGTACTGACCAGGGTAACATTGTAGCAGACAATCAAACAGGCCGAGTTAAAGTAAAATGATAAAGAAAGTATATGTGCTGGTCGTCTCCCAAGTGAAACAGGTGATACAACAGAACTAGGCGTTTTCAGGAGGAGATTCAGTACTCGACGAAACTTGTCATGGACACATCTCTCCCTCTGGCGTCTCACTGCCAGTGACGACCTTCACCACATGCAGCGAACCGCGTTGCCGCCCAGTCGTCACATCTTCCGCACTGCGCCTCAGAGGCCCTCATCATACAGTCATCAGGGTACTCAGAGTCCAGCCCCCTGGAGAGAGAAGTGATCCCACATCAGATCCTTGCTGGTTCTTTCCACCTGTCGTGGTACCTTCGGATTCCGGCTCAGTGCAGAGGTCGCCGTGAACACCGTCCACTTGGTCCCCTTTTCGTCATTTCAGTCTGATCGGTACTGCGGTTGTCCTTTATGGATCGACCAAGTTTCTGAGAGGGACGCGGGCTTGCGCATCAGGGCAGAAAACGGCGTCATGTAATACTGGCGGCGGATGCAGAAGTTCTTTCAGCCAGGTGCGCAGGTCCATTCACATTCAGTAGAAGCTCCACCTACCTGTCAGACCTTGTTCACGAGGCTTATCATCACATGCAGCATCATAGAAAAATCAAGAGTGACAGCAAAGCAAGGAAAGGCAGTGCAAGCAAGAAAAAGCAGTCCAGCTTCGAATTCATACATGCGAGTGCGTGCAATCCAGAAGCAAGTGTCCTAGCCGTGTCCAAGCTGAATCTGAGCAACAACAAAACATCTCTCAGTGCTCAAAGAAGAACTGCAAAACCCTTTATCCATGTAGCCCTTCGATAGGAGCCGGAAAAAGGGTCAGGCCCCCAACAAGGAAGATGAACTCCCAACTGATGCCAAACAATAGCCTCCGAAGTACAGTCCAAACGGCCCCAAGCATCCATGAGGTCCACCCTGACAAAGTCTGCATCCTCTTTTGAGGCATATGTAGTAAGCGGCAAATGTTGGGGGTTTCGAGGGTACTGCGAAACTATAAAATCAAGGTAGTCTAGGTAGGTCCAGAGATCATGTGCACGATTGTAGTACCAGTGCCAGGACTTCTTGTACTCCCGAATTATGTGGCGCAGTTCTGCGGCAACCCAGGTGGCAATCGGGAAAGGCATACAGCGTAAGCAATCATGGATATCCTGGCAGCCAGGGGGACAAAGGGTTTCAGGTGCCTTGGTTGAACGATTTCCAGGAAAGTGTCCTCCATCTTGCACGGAGCACAACCTGAATCAACCTGTGCTTGAACCAAGGGTAACTTGCATGGAACATGGAGGTTACACATCTTGTGATTCCAAAACCTCACTGACTCATGTTGATGAAGAATTGTGGACGAGGTACGACATGCCTCTGCCAAACTCAACTGGCGCATTCGAGGGAGCGCTCAGCGGTCGCATCCATATAAGGCTCGTTGTATGGCTGTTAAGGACGGAACGGGGAACCCCAACCTTAGTAGGGAACAACGAACAGGGTCAGACAGTGTGCTACAGTGTATAGAAGCGAAAGTAACCAAGGTGATTCTAGAACTAGCCACTGTAGTCGGAAGGATGTAACCTGCATGCAGACGCTTCCTAGCATCGAAAATGAAGGGCTGCTCAAGGCTGAAAACTGTTCCTATTAGCTCGCGACCTCGAAAGCTCAAACAAGTCGAACCCACCGAGTCCTGAACCAATAGACCTTCCCCAGGTTTACTTTCAGTTAGCGCTACAATGGAACTATGCGTGGGCCCGTTGCGACAGTCTCTGTGTACACGATCAACCACTCCTCTACGCATGACGAAAGTAGAGTGCAGATGTGTAGGGCATTGTTTGGCCATGTACTTGTTGACTGCCATAGACATGAAGGGCATCTCAGAGCTATGTGTTAGTCCTGTGTCGCGGGTGCGAGGAGAGACGCCACTTACTAGAAAAGGTCCACCTGGGGATTGTCGTAGGCGCGATCGTGGCATCATGCTGCAGGATATCACTCTTATTGGGGGCATCAGGGCGCAACAAGAGTTTATAAGCGCGAATCTCAACGGGCCGAAGCAATGGACTCGAGTGGAAATCATGTTGTGCTAGATACCAGGGTTCCGAGGGAGGACGTGTTGGGGTATGAACATCTGAAGACAAGTCGCCCCCCTGAGACCCTGTTTGCGCAACACCAGCCGACTAGCCGACTTGGCTTCACTTGAGGCTTCGAAATCACCGAAGCGTTCGTGGAGATGAAAGGACACTATCATCATCATCGATACAAGTGTCTAGGACTTCCTTGGTGGGGTTAGGGCGGGAAGTCTCTAACACAACAATCGGATGGGGAGGCGGCGGGGCAAGTCGTCCTGCTTCCCACATGATGGGCCTCACATGTGACTGGTCGAGCCGAAAAGTTAGCACGTGGATCAACATATGAGCTCTTTGTATCAGGAGTTCTGGAAACTCAACTAAATACTCACAGGTTCCGTGCGCACTCGGTCTTTTTGCGTAGGTTGCCCTAATCGGACGGGGGTCTGGGCTGCACGTGGCAAATGTACAGAACGTGCACCGTCAGGCCAGCAACATGCACAGGTAGACTCAGTACTGAAGCAAGGTGACATGCAAAGATACTGCATACAGGGCATCAGCTTTGTGATCAAGTCACATCCAAGATGCAGAAAGCAGTGAATTCATGCACAGTACAAAACAAGTAGAAAACAGCCCAGCATTGAATTCGAAGCAAGTGCATGCAGTGTGAAAGCAAGACAAGGGTAGGGCAAGGTCATCTTTCAGGGCAGTCAGGGCCAAGAGGGATACTACAGGCAAACATGCTTTGCTACATGCACAAAATGCTTCGTGTGATGCTTCTAAGAAGCGCTAAGCGATGTTCAAGCTACGGCCGTCTGGGCTAACCGTGATTCCCTCGGAGCCTGCTGAAGGTTCACATTGCGAGGGCGAACCTGAGCGTCGTAGTTGGGCGCTGGAGTCACATCATGAGGGCTGCCGAAGGCCGGAGCACGGTACTGTGGCGGTGTTGCCATGACCGGTCTCTCACACATCTCCTTGATGCTGTGTACTTCTTCTCCAATACGTGCCAGGGCTGCCTTGAGTTCCGCAACTTCACCTTGCGTGAAGTCTAGCGCCTGCAAAATCTCGGAGGCAATGCCTTCGATCTTTTGGTTGTACAGCTGGCTGCTCGCAAAGTCCGTGTTCGTGATTTTCTTCAGAAGTTCTTTGATCCCCTCAACCAGTTTGTTCTCAGTACTTGTCAACCATGTGCCTTGCTCAGTGTGAAGCTCGCGGGATTCCTGCGAAAACTCCTCCCGGTGGCTCCGTACGTGGCCAGCAACGGCACTCAACTCAACAGCTTGCCGTTCTCTTTGAAGCCCGAGTCCACAGCCTTCTGAGTGGATTCCATGTTAGCCGACATGGGACCAATCTTCGCCGACATCACTCCCAGTACTTTCTCAACGCCTGCAAGACGCATTGGAACGTCTTTGAGCTCGGCCAGGGTCGCCATGAGGGACTTGACGTCCGAGTGCACCAGCCTGACATCTGCTTGAACACTTTGCATGTCACGGAGCAGCTGTTGGGCCATGAGAGGCGCAGCACCTGCAACTGTTGGTCCCGCGGCTGCAGCGGGCGTCGTAGCAGCGGTGGAGGGTGTAGGTGTCGTCTGAGGTCCTAGGGCCTTGGGTGTAGCCGTTGTAGATGCCTTCGAGGGGTCCTTCGTCTTAGTTGGCGCAGAGGCTTCTGAAGGGTCTTTCCCCACTTTGCCCGAGGTCGGCTCTCCGGACTTCGATGAGGGAGAAACCTCGACTGGTGTAGAGGCTTCAGCACGAGAGCTCTGCATCATGGTCATCAGCCCTTTCACCGCTAAGACAATCAACAGAGTCATGGGCACAGTCCAAGCCTTGTCGATCACGTCATCACTGACACCCAGGGTTGCACTCATGCCATCCATGGCTGTCGCAGGTGGAACTCCTAAGGGCCAAGTCCTGCAAGCGTGAAATTCTGCGCGGCCGAATGTTTTGATCGACCTGCCCCTTCCCCTCTTCTTATGCTAAATGCAAAAAGACACAACAATGGCGGAGAGGTTAAGGCTGGGTTATAATCGACGCAGTTCCTGTAGGGATTCGAAGAATCTAGCCTGTCTGAAATCGCCTGTGCGCACCAAAACATTGAAGGGAGCTGTGAAGGGGCCTGTAACAGAAAGCATGGTTGATTCGATCCAAGTCGGGACCTTCGGGGGCTGCAACAGACACCATCTAAGGGAGGTTGAGGGAAACCTCAGACCTCTCAAGTCGCTGTGCATCGGCTAGCTTGTTGAAGGGAACCCGATGAGTCCAGATATGTTGTCCGAAAGCCGAAACTGGCAGAAAGCACATGCAGTTTAGATCTTGAAGTTCGGGTAAGGCAAGATAAAGTTTGAGGAGCATGTCCCATAAAGTGAGTCTCCTTTCAAGAAGGTCCTCGCATCCATTGCCCCTGAAACAGTGTTCTAACACGTGCAGAGCTAGCGGGTGGAACGACAACTAGGGAAATTGCTCGCGGACAGTGTTGCACCCACACGAACCACGCAGACCTAGACGGCGGGCCCCGTAGGATTTTCTGGACGTTGCAACTATAGGCTTCATCTGGAAAAAAACGAGCTGGCCTTAGGACAGCAAGATCCGATCCAACAAGTAAACGTTGTCTATCCTGGAGACATGGATCACAAGTCTGAATCGTATCAATTGAAAACCCCAGGAACCGATCCATGGAGTCAAAGCAAGTTTCCAAGCAACTCTATCAGCGGCAAGTACTTCCATGAAGGGGTATGGCGAATCACCCCTGAATCGGAGCCAAGCTTTTGTAATTTACGAGGAACAAAGTCTAAGACTACACACTTGGGGATTCTGGCTCTACCTACCGTGAAAGAGTTGCATGATTGTAGAATGGTTTGGAGAGGTAACGGGTTCTCAGACCGTAGAACATGTCCCCAGAAAGACCAAAGACGAGTGAGCCACAACTTTCCCCACGGTTCCGACCCATGATCCTGGCATATAACCTTCACAGCACGACGTCTGCTTAAGGTATTCGATAGGAATGGGATCAAGGGGTCAAAATCGATGCGTATGCGTGAAGTACTAATTGTCGCGAGCGTTGTTTCGGCGCTGGTTTTCACATCCACTCTGTACAAATCTGCCTTTTTCCAGAAACCCACATTGAAATTACTACTTTAAGAGTTTCAGAGTTTCTTCTCTTGGTTTGAGAATTTGCACTTTTTTGAAGACGTTTTTAATTTTCTGCATAAGCGGAGGGGGGGTGGGTGGGCTTGGACTGGGGTTGGGCCTGGGAGTTGGGAATGAGGTTCGGGCAGTTTGTCCGACTTCGGGGTTTGGCGTGGAGGAGCTTGGTGTGGGACGTTGGCGCAGTGCTGGGGCTCGGGGCTGGGCTTGGACTGGGGCTGCGGCCATGGAGTGGGGAATGGGGAAAGCTCAAGGTTGCTGACACCTCTCTGCATGTGGACTTGCGGGGGGAGCTTGGCGTTGTGGTGGTGCTGGT
>BGNK01006653.1:0-24727 GCA_003297005.1 Symbiodinium sp. clade A Y106 | reverse complement strand
GTCCGTATAAGTGTTAGCAGATTGTACCATGAAACGCACGGCAACTATTCTTTTCCTGCTAGAGCACTTGTGCCATAATCCGTCAGACAACATGACACTTCACACGTGCACAAACTACAACCCCTGGGGGGGGAGGGGGAGGGGGGTAGGGGACTACATTTCCTTAAACAGGCCTTTTTAGGTCCTTATTATGGGCATTAAGGCCCCCTACGCCCCCTCCCCCTACCACCCCAAAGGGTCCCTATGAGTGTAGGATTCATGCAAGCTCAAACGCAACCTCACCGAGCATAGCCCAACAGCCAGCAAAGACCGATATGGGAGTTTCCGAAAATAGGGGACCGCAATATAGTACCCTAAATAGGGTAATCCTTATTATAAGGACCCCCAAATAAGGTACCGCTAATTTTCGGAAACTCCCATATGTATGGGTAGTTCTCTAAACTAGGGCCCCTTATTGGGTCCCAAAAATAGTACGGCACGCTCATGAAAAGGACTCCGAAAGGGACCCTAATTTAGAGAACTACCCAAGTTTCAAGCTTTGGTGTACTTGGGCATCTTCTGAACCTTCCGATTCTGCTAATCCCAACTGCTCTTTCAACGAAAGTTGAACTTACAGGCGGTCTCGGGCAAACCACTGAAAGACGTCTTGCGGTGCACATGAGCTTCGTTTTGCATCCTGGGGGCGCACGTCAATGTGAACACAACCTATAACTAAGCCCCGAGCCCACCACCGCCATCATCCTCAAAGCCAGCTCTACTTCCTCCGAAATCTGGGTTCTTGTCAGGGAATTTCTTTTGATACATTTAAACTCTTACTAGTTTCTGTAATTGGATCTCTTTTCTGTGAACTAAGACAAAACTTCCCGAAAAGAAGAATCCACATTCAGCTAACCCAAAGCCCCTGAACCCTAAACCTGCACTCCCTCTCCAAGCTGCCCGATCATCTCAGCTCTTAAGCCCATCAGAATGGACCTCCGAGCAGGTTTGGCGTTGGGACCGGAGTGGGGGGGTTTTAGGGGGTTTAGAAGTTTACCTGGAGGGGCAGGGGACTTAGTACCTAGGTTATAAGTAGAGTTATAAGTACCTTATGGCCCTACTTATAACCTTACTTACTAAGTCCCCTGGCCTTCCAAGTAGAGGCCTTAATAATCAGAGTAGGTTTCCTTTGAAGGGCTCTTATAAAAGGGTCTATAAGGCTTACTATAAGGAGTAGTAGGATTGAAGGGTTGAGACTTTGGGGTTCAAGGGTTTAGCTTTGAATCTAGGGCCAACACATAATTACCTATACTATTTTGGGGGTTCCTTGTCATGATGATACTATAATGGGCACCAAAACCCTAGTCTAATTATTAAGGCCCCTATACTAAACCCCCATAGTACCCCCATAGTAAGCCTTTTATAAGAGCCCTTGAAAGGAGACCTACTCTAATTCTTAAAGGCCCCTTTGTAACACCCCCAAAATACCCCTTATAGTAGCCCTTATAGACCCCTTATAAGAGCCCCTTTTGATCATTAAGGCCTCTAAGTTTGGAGCTTCCAGGTTCAGGGGTCGTCTTAGAGCTCGGATCCAGGGAAGCTTCGCGGCTGGGGGTTTAATCAAGGGGCCTTAAGAATTAGAGTAGGTTTCCTTTAAAGCGTCTCTTATAAACGGGTCTAGAAGGCTTACCATAAGGGGTATATTCGGTAGATGGGTCAACCTCTTATGGAAAGCCACTGGGCTCTTGTTGAGGATTTGAGTTTCAGTTCCCAAGTTGGTATCGACAGCAAATCATGGCTTCCTGATTGCAACGACTACTTTGGGTTTACCATGATGGGGATCTACAGTAAATAACATGGCTTCCTTGTAATGGTAAGGGTAAGGTCCAACCTGGTTTTCTCGGCGGCTTTGCAGAAGTCCTTTTGCGAACCCTGCGTGTGCACGTCCAGGCATCCCGACGGAATCTGCAGCTTTTCAGAAAAAACACAGATTTAGGGTTGGGCTTCTACTTGCGGAGCTTAAGGTTTAGTCTCCAGGAGGTATAGGAAAGGTGAGCTGCGCGGGGCTCCAAGACAGTTTGCATCTCAAATCCCTTGAGATTCCAGGGGGTGTTGCTTTTCCCGACGGAAAGTTCACCACACCTGATTGCATCGAAGATCGTCGAAGAAACCGATTAAAACGGGAAAACAAAAATCACAGTGCAACAGAAGTGTCTCAGACACGGTTTCGTTGCTGCACGTCAACTTGCGAATCTCTGTGAAACTTGCAAAGACCTACAGGGAATATGGGATGACCTCCGGATTCATCAAAACTCTTAAGATGTCGTACTTTCGGATGAATTCCCAAGCCGCGTTCGTGTCTGTCTCCAGTACGTGCATGGGACAGTAGTCATACCCGAAGCAGAACTGGTCTCTTTCGGCGTTGCCAGAGGATGCGCAACCACAGGTCTCCGGACACCACCATGCCAAGGGTAGGTTATAGACAGTCCCTCTGCATAAGAGGTTCCCACCAAAATCGGTGGGAGCAACGGTCAGAACGGGGCAGCCCACTTCCATTGCGGCTCCCACAAGCGAACGGAAGCCCTGATGTTCGTAAGGCAAGGCAGAATTGAGATGTGCGGCTGACATGAAAGCAGCGTTGCCCCAAAAGTGGCGCCAAGCTCTCCCGGGAGGAGTATCTTTGCAGGCCGCGGGGAAGCTTGGGAGCTCACCGAAGAAAGGACTCCCGGCAAACATGGAGAAGCCATACCTTCGGACCCCAAAAAAAATCCTATCTTCTTGAAAGCTTAAGGTTTCGGATTTACGAGAATCCATTCCCTAACCCCCAAGAAAAAACGTATCTTTTCAACGACATACAAAAATGTGGCTCCTATTGAAAAGGTCGGTCATTTGGGGTTCAGGTACCGCTGCTGGATGCAAGACCTGCGGCAGCCATGGCGTGGAGTTCTGTAAACCGGCGAAGAATTGGGATCCGTACCTTGCTTAGAGGATCACGGAACTTAGCAACCAGGGTTGCAATAAGAAGTTAAATATAGCTCTAATTATAAGTAATTATACCCCCAATTAACACACTTATAACCTTAGTTGCTAAGTCCCAAAGATCCAAGTGCGTGCCATCCTATACCACAACATGCCCTCTTTGTTGCTTTCGTGGTTGTTTCCAAGCCTAGAATGCTACGGAGTGAACCCTGCTTTGCTTCCAGCTTCGCAATCCAAAACAAGCCCTAAAGCCTAAACCCTAAACCGAACCAATATAGTGCGAGGCACATCCACAAGCCCTGGGGCAAGCGAAGCGCAGCCATGTTGCTGCTGTCGAATGCAATCTGACGGAAGTGTCAAAATCAAAACTGTCTGAATCGCTGCAGTATGTCTTCAGAGCTTCGCAACTTCTGTTTCCGGTGTGGCCAACCTTGTAGGGGCAAAGGTACTCTCTTCTGTTTGTAGTTCACAAGATACCAAACAAAATTATGTTTACCAATACAGCTGTCGCTACTAGTCTTACCAATCTTTTCGTAAGTTAAGGGCTCGATTGCTGGATGGGTGAGTACCTTCCAGTGATAACTCCCCTTGCATGGGCTTTAAAGGCTCAGATTTTACACCTATATACCCCAACTCCCAAGTCTAACTTTCGGAGAACATCTGATATAGGGGTTTCCGAATCTTAGGGGGTACCTTCTTTTGGGGCCCTTATAATAAGGATCCTACTATTTAGTGCAGTGTGCACCTGCTTGGAGCTTACTGCTCCGGGGCCTCGGCTTTTTCGTTCGTTTATAGGGTTTAGGGTTTAGGGTGAGTTCTCAGTTTTTTGGTGCATTCCGCTTCGGCTGGATGGCAGGAACGCGCAAAGCCGTTTGCATGTGAGTTCAAGGGCGATGATGGGCAAAAAATCACGATGGTGAAACGGTTGCTACGGTACTAACAATCCTGCACCTCATAATGAGGGAACAAGGTTTGCGTAACAATATGCTGTAACTATACGGAGGATCATTAAGAGGTAGTGTTATCACTTATTTTAGCTTCAGCTCACCTGCAGAGGTACCCTGACAGGAACCCTTAAATGAACCTTAAAAGTGTCCCTAGAAGGAACCTTACAAAGAACCCTCAAAGAAACCCTTAACACTAACCCCTTATCGAACTTTATCGTAGAACCCCAATCAAACCTTTGAACCTTAAACCCTGAACCCGTAAAGGTAACCTCGAATGCTGCAGCTGCAAGGAATTCCGCCATTGAGCTCCCATCGCTGTCAGGGGGACATTCCTACAGGGTTTAGAAACGGCTTTTCGGGCTTATATACGATAGGGGCCGTAAGACTTAGAATAGGGTTTGGGGGCCAGTATACCATAATTAAAATAACGAACCCCCAAAATAATGTAGGAAGTCTTTAAGGCCCCTATATTGGGGCTTACAGGGTCTGTTCGTTTAGGGTTTATAAGGCTCCTTTCTGTAGCTTTAGGGCTCACAGGGCTTGCAGGGCTTTGTTTTTAGAGTTTAGACGGTTTAGTCCTCCGGGCTCTTCGGGCTTAGTCTTTAGGGTCTATAGGATTTTAGGGTGTAAGGTCTTGGGTTTAGCGTTTCGGTATAAGACTCTTTGGTCCAACACGAAACTAGCATGTTTTGTGGCCCCTTGGGCTTGTGATTATTTCAACAGAAAATGGAAAGTATTCCTGAGGAGCACCCAGAATCCGCATATTCTCTTTTCCAGTCGACGTACTCTTGGTTCATCATCGAGCGCATGCGAGAAATATCCGGCTCGACAACCGGAGCCGCAAGCTTCGCAGGAAAATCTGCCGGGAATACCTTTTCCTGCACTGCCCTCTCAATGTATCTGTTTGCAGTGATGTTGCTTTCGGCAGGCTGGGTCACGAATTCCCGCACGATGCCGTCCTTAAAGCCCATGGCAAACTGCTGCTCCCCTCCACAGAGTTCATACTTCACCTGCTGGGTTCTTGTTTAGGACCTCATACTTTATGTTACCAGAATATCTAAGGCAACCCTATTATTTACTAGAGGCGGCGATGATACTAGGAACAAAAACAGCCCCGTAAACCCTAAACACTAAAACCCTAAAACTCAATCCCGAACCCAGCCTGTAGCATGGTTTCTCTCAGCGGGGCCAAGATGAGGAGGTAAGGAAGGACCAAAGCAGCCGAGAGCACCGAGAAGAGCACCACGTTCCTATACTGAACTTCGACCCCTAGCTGGAAGTATAAGTTTAGCTATCTCTTAAGGATAATAAAGGAACCAAAAATTAAGAAATATTTACAAGTACCTCTAAGGTTCTCCAAGCTCGGACAGCGACGGCTCTTCTTGATCTTCACGGGCTGCAGTATTTGGATCTTCTGCTGCAGGTTCGTGGGCACCAAGGCCGAGAAGATGAACTCGTCCACGTGCAAGACGGATTCTAAGGCCACCGAGTTTAGCATCAGCTCGGTAATCGAGGTGGTGCGTCCCAGCCAAATACAACCCGAGATCAGCAATGCACAGGCCACGCAAATGCGGCCAAGGCAAACGCAGGACATCACAAGACCTCGCTGCCAAGACAGCTGCCAGAGCTCTTGCACAGAATTGGATTGAGAAAGCCGTGCTTTGGACCAGGCACTGCCCAACAAAATGCCCTTCAGGACATACCTGCATCCAACCAAACCTAACCTGATTTACTTGTTCGCGGACTCACAAAAACAAACGCATGCTAATGAGCCCTGGCCCTAAACCCTAAACCCTAAAGAGCCATAAAGAGGTTAATTATATGGGGCTCGGGTACCAGATGCTCCGCAGCTCCCTGAAGACGCAGATGTTCCAGAGCAGGATGCACAAGACCGACAGCAAGACACCGGGCTGAAAGGATGGTAGTTGAAAAGCCTCCTCCCCAAACTTGCTAAGGGCAAGGTAGCTGTTGATCTCACCTGAACGATACTGCGACACAGACTCTCTGCTTTTCGGCTGAAGCAGCTATCTGCTAAACCGACAGGCTTTCCCCAAATTGATGCCATCCAGACGAGGACGATCATCATGCTGCTGCTGCTGCTGCTGTTGCAACTACTACTGCCTACTGCTGCCTACTACTACTACTACTCCTCCCCTGCTACTGCTACTGCTGCTGCTGCTGCTGCTGCTACTGCTACTGCTTGTCACATGCAACTGCCGCTACTACTACTACTACTACCACCACGCCTACTACTACTACTACTACTGCTACTACTGCTGCTTCTACTACTACTACTACTACTACGACGACTACTACTACTACTACTACTACTACTACGCCGACGACTTCGACGACGACGACTCCTCTACTGATGCCACTATTGCTGCCTCTTCTAACACTGCTGTTGCAGCCGGTGCTGCAGCTACGACCACTACTGTCACTACTAGCTACCACTGCTACGGCCCCTGCCAGTGCTACAGTTACTGCGCTTCAACCCCAACAATACTACCATTGCTGATGCTATTACTGCCACTTCTACTGCTACTCCTGCTGCTGCTCCCACCCCTTTTGCTGCTGCAACAGGCACGAATCATCTGTCTTGTTGCAGCTGTGTGTACTGGTCTAAGTTCACCAGTCTAGTAGACTAGGAAACTTTCTGCTGCTTAAGCGCCCTTAGAACCATAAGAAACATAGTAGTTCTAGTACTCCCGTGCAGGGTTAGTACACTATGGGTCTAGGTTCCTGAGTAGCCCCTTTATAATAAGGGTACCCTTTGTCCCAATACTCAGTTTTCATGAGGAGACCCCAAACTAAAAAGGGCAAAAGGGTATCACTCAGGAACCTAGTATTCTTAAGGTTTCATGGTTTAGGGTTTAGGGTTCCTGTAAGGGTTCCTCAAAAGAGGGCTTAGGGAAGGTAGGTATCACTCAGGGAGCTAGGAGTAAAAAATTGTAGCAACGAAGCTCGAAATTGACCCTTTTGGGGGCCCTAAATCCATAAACCTCAAACCCTCAGTCCTTAAACTCTCAACCCTTATAGATCCCTTGAAAGGAACCCTTACATAGTAACCCTTTGAAGCATCCCTAAGCTACCCTAAACCCTTATAGATCCCTTGTAGATGTCTGAAAGGAATCTTATGTGGGTGGTTGTCAAAATTATGGTCCCTTTTTTGGGTCCTTAATATAGCACGGCACCTATTATTTAACCCAAAAGGGGGACCATAATGTTGACAACCACCCATGTCCCTTTTGGGTCGCTGACTGCCGCAGGGTCACCAACAAGTGCCACCTGAGCAGTCGAGAAGATCAGAGAGCCATCTTCATCGCAGACCTCCATGGTTTAGGGGGTTTGGGGTTTAGGGTTGAGGGTTCAGAGTTCAGGGTTCTTCATCGCAGACCTCCACGGGTTTAGGGTTTTGGTGGGGTTTAGAGTTCAGGGTCCTTCATCGCAGACCTCCATGATTTAGGGGGTTTGGAGTTTAAGGTTTAGGGTTTAGGGCTTAGGGAATACGGTTTAGGGGGGTTGGGGTTTAGGGTCTTGGGGGAGGGGGTGGGGGGGGTTCTTTAATGGGGGTCTCTCTACGAAGGTTTAGGTACTTCTGCATCTTTAACGGGTGTATATCTACAAGGGTGTAGGTACTTCCAGTTCTTAAGTGCGGTTTAGGATTTAGAGTTTAGGGTTCTTCACCGCAGACCTCTATGCTTCTGGGTTCTCTATATATTGGAGTCTGTACGGGGTTTATAAGGGGATCCAAAAGGGATCCATAGAGGTTTAGGGTACTTCTGGGTTCTTGGTTTTTGGAACTCAAGTTGAGTTACCGTACTGGGGTTTACGGTTTAGAGTTTAGGATTCTAGGGTTTAAGGTTGTTCATGGCAGACATTGCTTACTTTGGGTCCCTGCCTGAATCAAGTTCCTTGGCAAGAACCCAGCATGCTTGGGGGTTGCATTTCACGCAAAGATGTGATCGGCCACGGCGACCGATTCACACCTAAGGGCAAAAAAGTCGGCTAATGTGCTCCGGCCATCGACACGGCTCTTCGTTTTTTTTCAGGCTTGTTGCTTTTGTATCTAGCATCCTCCTTGCCAGCTGCAAAGAGGGACTGGCTCCGTGGGGTTAACATCAACAAACACCTCCTAAGCACGGCAGCAAGGGGTCACAATCACAGATTGAACAGAGCGGGATCGAATCATGGGCCTTTTCCTTGCCTGCATGGCACATGCTCCAGTCACAGTGCTTGCATAAGAAGAGAAGTCAACAGACATTGACATGACTTGATAAGAACCCTTATGACTATTACTACTACTATTATTGTGATCAATATGATTATGAGTATGATTAGTACCCTTAATACGACGACTACTACTACTACTAATAATAATAACAGGATTATTAGTATTGTTACTATCGATATATTATTACGATTATTTTTTTAATCTTTTCAGTTCTATCATTACTATGAATTTTCAGCTTCTTTTTCCCCCAGCCTTGGTCGCAAGGCTCTTTTCCGCCAAGTCCACGTAGAGGTAGTCGTGAGCCTGGGCTCTTGTCTTTTGCGGGATTTAATGTAAGTTACTATAGTTTCAGGGTTCCTTTAAGGGGTCCACAAGGGATCAATATAGGGTTTAGGGGTTAAGGGATGTAAGTTACCATGGTAAGGTAGTAAGGAAGCCATATTATTTACTATAGATCCTTACTATGGTAACTTAAACTAAATTCCTCAACAAGAACCCAGGAGCAAAGCTTCGGCGCCACTCTTTCGCGCTCTCCAACTGCTCCGAGAAGTCTTCACCAAGGAACTCTGGAGACAAGAGGATGACGATGAAAAGGATCCTGGGTTCTTGTAAAGGAACTAGGGTTTAGGGTTTAGGGTTTGGTTTAGGGTTAACATGAGTTCCCATTAGTGGGATCGATAGTCAATAAGATGGCTCCTTATTATGGTAGCTTAAATGAAACCCCTTAACAAGAACCCAGGATCTGCATGGAGGCATTCAGCAGAAGCAGCAAACACGCGAAGATGCTGTCAGTTACGTGGCTCCAAGAGAGAACCAATGGGATGCTCCAGGCACTCTTCCTGTCGAAGCAAACCTTGGGGTCTCAGTAACACAATCTAAATATGCTAAATGGTTCGGGTTTAGGGTTTAGGGTTTGAGTTTTAGGGTTGAGGGTGTTGTTGTCCACGTGCACAGGCGCACACTGGTGAAACTAAAGTCCACAACCAGGGTTGAGGGTTTAGGGCTTAGGGTTCGGGATTAAACTGTTGAGTTATGGTGAGAGTATATACAAAATGGGAGTTTCCGAAAATGGGGGACCCTAATATAGTACCCAACATAGTGGATCCTTATTATGAGGGCCCCAAAATAGTGGATCCCTAATTTTCGGACTCTCGCAAATCCCAAAAGGCTCAACCTTACCTCAGCGACGAAGAAACTATCTGTTCGCTTGGATCATTCTCATCACCCGGCTCCTGGGACACGAAAGCGGAAGCGCCCTTCCTGTCCTCCTTGCCTGGGCCTGGCAGGCAATACGGTTGATGATATAAATCCTGCATTACCCATAGTAGGGGATATACCATAATTCCCATAGTTTAGGGTCCTTAAGGTAATGCAGGATTTCTATCATCAACCGTATGGGGGCCTTAATAATTAGAATAGTGCTTCTGGGTATCTTATACTAAGGTCCGAATAGGGAAGCCCCAAGATAGTATAGGTAAAGAGGTCGTAAGTGCTTTGATAGGGGGGGTATCTGTATCAATAGAGCTAAACTAGGGCCTGCACACAGTAGTTCTTGTAGTAATTTACACTTGAATGACTGCCTGGCCCCAGCCCAATCATTCGTGATCCGTGACCCTAAACCCTAAACCCTAAACCCAGGCCAACTATTCCTGGCCAAACATTCGTGGTTCTAGTGTCAGTTTAGGGTTCCGTTTAGGATTCCTTTTAAGGTTCCGTCTAGGGTTCCGTTTAGGGTTCCTTTTAAGGTTCCGTCTAGGGTTCCGTTTAGGGTTCCTTTTGAGGTTCCTCTTTAGGGGTCCGTTAACGTTCCTCTTTAGGGGTCCCCCCCGCTCATGTTTCCGTTTAGGTTTGTTTACTTAAAGGATCATGGGACTTAGTAACTAGGGATATAAATAAGGTAACTGTACTTATCGTTACTTATAACCCCAATTAGGGGACTTATAACCTTACTTACTAAGTCCCCTGATCCTCTAAGTAGGCTTCCGTTTCAGGTGAATTTCAAGGTTCCCTTAAGGGTTTCTATACGGGGCTCCTTTAAGGGTTTCTATAAGGGGTTCCTTTAAGGGTTTCTATAGTCCCTTTAGGATTCCGATTTGGTTTTCGTTTAGGCTTCCGTTTAGGTTTCCGTTTAGGGTTCCGTTCAGGTCTCCGTTTAGGGTTGCGTTTAGGTCGTGTAAGGTTCCGCTTAGTTTAGTTTAGAGTTCCGGTAGTCCGAACCCGAAATTTTGTAGTCCGAACCTTCACATGTTACTGCGACTACTCAAATAGTAGTCCGAACCCCAAAGTAGTCATGCGAACCAAAATCGAAAGGTCACCGTTCAGTTTGTGGCTTAACTAATATGTTCTTAATGTTATGGGATTCTTTGGGTGGGTGGATGGGCGTTGTATCAAAACCGTAAAGACAGCTTTATATAATACTGCTCGATTAGAAGTTGCTGAAGCCTAAACCCAAAGCCCCTGACTCCCCCGAAGGGCTGTTGAAAGGCCTTCCACCGGGATGCTTTGCTCGCTGCCCGAGATGGTGATGCCCACCTCCTGGGGCTTGCAGTTTTGGGTGTACGGTTGAAGGTCTTGGCTTTAGGGTTGTGGCTTCGGGGTTGTCGGTGTAGGGTTTAGGGTTTAAGGTGTAGGGCGTGGGGTTTCGATCTTCGCCCCCTCATCTATGTAAGCTGCCAGCTGGCCATGCGAAAGCTGGATAGAGGCAAACTCTAAGAACCCCATGCCCTAAATCTCAAAGTGGGCTCCTCCAGCTGCCTCTTCGAAGACGTCGGGTCATTCCAATTCGGATTCTGGTTGCCAAACCTGAGAAAAGGATCCATTTCAGAGTCTTGTTAAGGGATCCTGAACAGGTTGCTTTACTTGGAGGGGCAGGGGACTTAGTAAGTAAGGTTATAAGTAGGGTTATGATTGGGGTAACTCCATTTAGGGTACTTATAACTCTACTTATAACCTACTTACTAAGTCCCCTGCTCCTCCAAGTAGTACCCTAAACCCTAAACCCTATAGATCCCTTTAAGGTGCCCTTTAAGAACCCTTACTAAGTCCCCTGCTCCTCCAAGTAAGGGTTTCAAAGTTTTCTTCAAGGATCCTCTAGTGCTTTTGCTTTAAAGGGTTCCTTTAAGCCTATAATGATCCCTTAACGGAACTCTTGTAGAACCCTCAGCCTTGCAGAAAGGAAGCCGTACTTGGAGGATCAGGGGACTTGGCAAGTAAGGTTATAAGTCCCCTAATTGGGGTTATAAGTAATTATGAGTATAGTTACCTATATTTCTCGCCCTACTTACTATGTCCCATGATCCTGTAGATCCCTTGTAGAACCCTTAATAGTAACCCTATAGATCCCTTTAAGGAGCCCTTTTAAGGAACCCTACTAAGTCCCATGATCCTTTAAGTAAGTGCGCCCTGTAAACCGGAACCCTCGGCTCGAGAAGGCACCCTTTGAGGAACCCTTCCTATGCGCCCCTTCAGGGCTTAGGGCGCACTTACTTAAAGGATCATGGGACGTAGTAACTAGGGTTCCTTAAAAGGGCTCCTGAAAGGGATCTATAGGCTTACTATTCAGGGTTCTACAAGGGATCTACAGGGGTTTAGGGTACTTAAAGGATCATGGGACTTGGTAACTTTTTTAGAAATATAGGTAACTATACTCATAATTACTTATAACCCCAATTAGGGGACTTATAACCTTACTTGCCAAGTCCCCTGATCCTCCAAGTAGGATAAAAGTTAAGGAACCGCCAAAACTTCAAACAGGATCTCAAGCTTTCGAGCTCTCGCATGGCATGTTTGAGGAGCCCTTTCTACAAACCCCTTTTTAGGCAACCCCTAAACCCTGAACCCTACACCCCCTAAACCTTAAAACGGGTCCGCCAAGTATGAGCCAAGAAACTGTTCACCAAGCTTGGAGAGAAGCTCGGCCTCACGAGCGCCGAGAAATCCGAGTGTGGCGGCTCACGGGCTTCTTTCTTAGGGTTTAAACGAGTTCAGGGTTTAGGGTTTAGGGGATTTAGGGTTTGGGGTTTTAGGGCTTTGGGGTTTTAGGGTTTTGGGGTTAAGGGCTTAGTGTTTAGGGTTTAAGGTTTTTATTTGGAGGGGCAGGGGACTTAGTAAGTAGGTTATAAGTAGAGTTAGACGTACCCAAAATGGAGTTACGCCAATTATAAGGGAGTTTCCGAAAATAGGGGACCCTAATATAGTACCCTAAATAGTAGGATCCTTACTATAAACACCCCAAAATAAGGTACCCCCAATTTTCGGAAACTCCCAAATGGAGTTACCCCAATTAGAGCCCTAGGTATACGAACTCTCCTGGCCCTTCAAGTAGGGCTTATGGTTTAGGGTTTAAGGTTTAGGGGATCGGTGCAAACCCGACAAAAAGGAGCTAATGAATTTGCAATAGCGCTCCGTTCAAAGGGATCCTCTTAGGTTTACCTAGAGAGCCCAATACCCCTTACTTAAGGAATATGGCTTAAACCATAAAGGGGCTTCAGCCTCGTGAGCAAAAGCCCAGAAAACGGTGATGACAGTAGAAGGGTCAGGGTTCAGGGTTCTTAGGGTTCTTAGGGTTGAGGGGTTTAGGATTCTTAGGGCTCTTAGGGTTCTTAGGGTTTTAGCGTTTAGGTTTTAGGGTTTAGGGTTCTTAGGGTTTTAGGGTTGCGGAGTTTAGGATTTAGGGTTGGGACTGCTTTGGGCTGAAGCTTCTTGGGTTAACGTGGCAAATCGTCATCATCAGCACCAGCAGCGCCGTCACCATGTTCACAGTAGTGGTGATGATGACGATGATCATCATCGTCATCATCACCACTCTGTGTTGCAAATGGTAATGGTGGTGTTGGTGGTGATCACAACCGCCGTCGCCTTCTCCTTCCTGTTGGCCACCACCGTCTTCTTGCATGTAGCACCACTGTGTCGCTAAATCCTTAATCCTTGTTTGCTGCTCTTGTTGTCAACCTGGTTCGTAGGGTCATGGTCCTGTACACAGCCAGGGCTGTAGGTCTTTGAGAGTCTATACCCACTCCAGAGGTGGCCCACCGACCCCCGAAGTCAGAACCAACTGAGAAACCACGAACTGCATACGATGTGCTGTATGATGTATGTAGGTATGTATGCATGTAGGTGTATAGAAATACGTATGTATACATAATGTATATCTATATATATATATATATACTATTCTATACACACACAACATAGCCTTGTATACACCCAATACATACACACATGATGCACTCCTATATACCTGTATAATCTTGTACATACTGTACATACTGTATATATTGTATATATTGTATAGTCTGTATTCATTGCAGATACTGTAACTATTGTAGATGTGTGTGTAGGATCCCCTTCCTTAAACAAGCTCCGCCTTGAGGTCGCTCATCTCGCGCCGCAGCTTCACCAACTCCTGATCCACGTAGTCCCGCTCCACGAAAAGCTTCGGCATGGGACAGAAGGAACGAAGTGGGGGGTCTTTCTGGCGCGGAAAGAAGGAAAGGGCGATTCCTACCCCGCTTCCGTTCTGAGAGCCGGAACTCCTTCAGCCATGAATGCTTCAGAACTTTCCAGGCCTAACGTTGGTATATGCATACCATATTGTAACAGGTTATATCATAATCTCTCATACTATTTCTTATGAGATCTGGCTATATAATGTGTTATCATCTCCTATCACGTGATGCCGTATTGTACCGTGTTAGGTCATATAATATCAACCCATGATGTGGGTGGTTGTCAAAATTATGGTCCCTTTTTGGGTACCCTAAATAGTAGGTGCCGTACTATATTCGGGACCCAAAAAGGGACCCTAATTCTGACAACCCCACATGTGTCAAGCGACGGAGCATGGCTGAACCGTGCTCTGAGCCCCCGGTCAAGACTACGAAGTCTGCAATTTCTTGAGGCAGCTCGTGCAGGATCGTGCCAGTGGCTATGCTCCAGCCGAATGCATTTCCACAGACCTGGAAGGCGGCGCCAATGAAGAAGCCGTCACAAAGGTTGTGGAAGAAGTCTCCAATCAGAACTGCACCTAGCAACCGAGCTCTGGCCCTGAACTGCTGCTCTTCATTCACGGCCCTCCCTTCAGCATCCTCCTTAGAAGTCTCTGCAACGGCGGTTTGGGAGGAAGATCCACGCATGGCAATCATGGAACTGCAGGCAGTCTCCAGTACACAACGCGGGACGATCATGCCCAGGATCACAGCACCCCAACGCCAGACCATGTCGACCTCGGACGTCCAACCCGTTCCAATGAGGCGGGTTGCCTCGAAGAGGAGCAGGAAAAATGCACAGGCGAGCAAAGTGCGGCCGCTGCGAAAGCGAAGAGTGTGGCACTGCAGACAGGCTTCTCTGCTGATCTCCTCAGGGGCGAGAATAAGAGAACCACCCCAATGGTGGGCTACCGGCTCGATATCTTCGCCAAGCCAGAGGAGCTAGTGAGCGTCAGCTTCGAACTCGCTCGGGGGGCCATGATTTGTAAAGGCGATCCAGGCGATCCGGCAGCCGGCTACGGCTCGCATAGATGTTGAAAAGAGACTGCCATGCCAATGCACTCGTCTGGAATTCGCGTAGCTAGCAAGTGTTTGCAGGGGTGATGGTGCCTCCGGACTGCTTGTACAAGTCGAAGGGTCGTCTCTCCTTGTCTGCGCTGTCCAGAGGTAGTTGCTGTTAGTGTCGAAGATGCCTGCCCACTCGAACTGTCCATGGCCATGCCCGTGGTCGTCTGTTTGAGCCAGTGCAACGCCGAAGCTGCGGAAGCCTGTCAGCGCAAGGAACGCCGCTGCCCGTTGCTTCATCCTAGCACTTACAAATCAGAAAGGGATCCTCTCCGGTGCTCTGGTGCTCCGGGAAGCACCAAAGCTGCAGCAACGGGCTTGCATGAAGTATGAAGCTGTATCAAGCAGCAAATGCTAACCGAACCGCTGGTTTCTAACTCGACTTCCCGCCTCCGTGAGATTGCCAGGCACTCGCGGACCGGACCCGCAACTCCTGGCCTTTAAGGGTGGAAAAGCCTGAAGGACCAGCGGCTGCAGCGATCAAAAACGCTTGCGACCTACCTCAACGGCTGCAAGAGCCGGAACTATCTCGTTACTGCTCGAGGAAGCGCAGGAAGAGTAAAGTCGCGCCAAGAAAGACCTCGAAACATCTGGAATTGTCTCTAAAAACATTTACAAGCTGTGCCAGGCGTCTCCACTAAAGCATAGAAGCTGATACTTCCGCATGGGATCGAGCTGTGTATAAATCCTTCATTGGGGAGCCCGATTCAAGTTCCACCACAAGAGATGCTTCCGTTCTTATGGGAATGAAGATGGAAAAAACCTAACAACAGAAAGAGCAAAAGCAATCTGATCACCACAGGCCGCGCTCGCAGCAATGATGTCCTCACACTGCTACGAGCAAAATGTCTTCGAAAAAACCTAATTGCAAATAGGGGGTTCGTCGACATCTGCTTCCTCAGGCAGACCCAAACGAGCAGCGGAGATGTCACGACCGGCGCACGACATAAGCCACAATCAAAGCTCAGAAGTAAAGGTCATCAGCAGCAGGGCCGCAGCCGCCACCACCAGGACCACCATCACGCCACCACCATCACCGCCACCTCCACTACCACCAAACCACCACCATCACCACCAAGAACAACATCATCGCCATCATCATCATCATCACTACCTCATTGCCATTACCATACAATTGTCACTATCATTACCATTATCATTACCATTGGTTTGGGATTCTCATTTCATCATCAGCATCATCACTTTCCTCATCATCATGGGAGGAAGAGTCAGGAAGGGCCCAACGAAGCAAATAATGACACAGGCCAGCGAACCCCCCCCCCCATTGCAGAGAACTTCTGAACTTCCTGGCTTAGATCCTCACATGAGCTGCTCTGATCTGCTGACCTATCGATGTTCGTCCGAAGCAGAGAGCACAGGCAAAAGCATGAACCAGGAGTCAAGCATGCCTTTTGCTTCATCGCCGTGATGCAAGAGCCACTACAGCAGCAAACTTGAAGCCCAACCGTTCGGCACGTCAATGCACTTTGGCAGACGGGACATACTTCGCGGATTCGCCTGCAAGAATTCGGCTCTGGAGACATGCCGAACACACCTTGACCCGGCGCATCACGGGCACCGCAGAGAAACCTGTCCTCGTTAGATCAGGTCTCACTCACTCAGGAAGTTTACCCCTCCCCCGTTGCAATCATTTCCTTGGGAACCCCTTAACAGGATGGCAATCATTTTACATCCAACGCGTCCCAATGGAACGCGACCCATGTGGCCCTTCGCAATCTTTTTTGGGGACTGGAAATGATTGCGGCATGTCGCAATCATTTAGCCCCCTACCCCCTTGCAATCATTTCCTAGGACGCAAGGCTCTCGTTAGCGCCGGCTTGAGAGCGTTAGCGGAGAGCTGAGATACGCTGAGCTGCGGCAGTCAGGCCTTTCTTTGGAGATCTCGACTCAGGGAGGGCAGCTCGCACAGCGACACGGTGGCGCCCAATAACGCCTCGAAGAGTTCAGTGCACCTGGAGAGCAGCTGGCGCTTTGATTCGTCTCAGGGCACAAAACCGAGCGACGGCGCCCCACCAGACAGCCGGTTGGGATTTTTTTGGGGCCACGTGCATGAAAAGGGAAATCCAGGATCAAGTCGGCAGGATGTTCAGCATCAGAGCTAGCAATTCATGTCTGAAGCTGCGCCCAGTGCTCTTCGTAGTCATCTGCAATGCTGGCGATGCCGAATGCGAACATGTTCAGCTTGCACCCTGCAGCGCTCTCGCGCTGGAAGCCAGCTCCTCACCATGTGCTCGGACCGCCTAGGCAACCTAGCCGTGGTTTCAGCCGGCGGGGGCGCAGGCCGAGAGTGCCGAGAGCCCCCATACTCGAGCCGACCTGCAGGGAACCGGTATGCACCCTTACCAAGCAAGGCACCGATAGCTGCACCGCACTTACTGTGCAGCGCTACCCTCTGAGACACCCAGACTGTACGGAGCAGAGCGAGAGGCAACCATGGACCTCCACGTGAGAGCACGCGAACCCTGGATATTGCACGATGCTGTCAAAGGCGAGCATGACTCAGCAATGTGCCGCAAGGGCGCCTGTCATCAGGCTGGGCACGTACAAAGTGCGCGGTAGCAAGGCATCAACTTCTTCAGGCTACGGTAGAAGAGAGCTGCCTCCACTCACACCGCAGATCATCAGGCTGTCAGCAAATCCTGTGTTTAAAGGCAGTGAGCGGGGCACTCGCCACATCTCGGTGTTCGCAGCAGCCACAGAGCCTGCCTCCTCGGAATGACAATCGAACAGCAGGTCCTCACCAGCTTGGGATTCTCTTGGGAGCCTGTTACAAGGGGCATCTTACTGCTCTCTGTCGCCCGAGGCAGCAAAGCTTTGACGACGGGGGAGTCTGCATAGCCACAATGGCTGCCTGATGCCGAACAGCAAGAACAACAGAGATACAAGCCGACCCGCAGGGAGGATGTGTGGGCGTTGTCCAATATTCCTTTGTCCTAGTTTTGGCCCTTGGTCCGCACTTGCGCGAACCTTGCACGCCCTTGCGCACACGGACAAGTTTGCAAAATGCGTTCGCACGAGACGAAACTCCAGGACGTTCTTAGCTTCAGACCTTGCACTTGCCCTTGGTCCGGCCATTTCGCATCATTTATCATGTTAAGACTCGGCGCCTAACAAAAAGCAAAGCAAAGCAAGGGTTTTCGGAAGCAGCTCATATGGTACCCGTCGATGGGCTACCCTAGCGCCGACTGACGTGTTGATTGATTGATGCAAGCTCACTCAAGGAAACGGGTTGGCCAAGCATGAAAAGACGCATGCAACGGCTTGTGCCTCACAGCCTCGTGCAGAACAGGTGCAACATCCATCCATTGGTGACATGAGCACAGCTGCCATTTGGCAAGCCTCATGTGCAAATCCGAGCAGAAAACTACGCTAAGGCTTGAAGGACGAGGTGCGTCGGGAGATGGATGGAACGAGACCGGGTGCCTCTGTACGAAGCTCACGCCCGCAGTGCTGAAACATGTGTGCAGTGTTCAAAACCCTTCTGTCATGCTAATCAGACAGCGCTGTCGCCGCAGCTATCGCATTGCTACGCGTGCTGCGGAGAATCTATTGCGCCGGCATTTTCGGCATTCACTGATGCATTCACTAACGCGCCACTGCTGGGCACCGAACCCGAGCGGACGCGGACCAACCATTCTTAACGTGTATATATAAACTCCCACAAACGGGGTTTTGAACGCTGCAAGTGTTTTAATTGATTGAGTAAGCGAGGGAGTGTGCATCTGCGGGTGCCAGAACCCTCTCAAGGCAAGGCACTGGCAGACGCCCTGCACTTGACATGCAGCAGCGGCCTCTCAGACACTAAGACTATACACAGCAGAGGCAACCATGGACCTCCACATAAGAGCACGCGAACCCTGGACATTGCACGATGCTGGAAAACAGGAGCATGACTCAGCAATGCTCCGCAAGACGCCTGTCATCAGGATGGACACTTACAAAGTGCGTGGTAGCACAGTGCCAACATGTCTGATCTCCCGCTTGGGCCGATGAGAAATCTTCTCTGCGGCTACAGTGTCAGGTGACTCTATGTCGAGGGTTTAGATCAGGGGACAATGCAGGAACATAGCTGCCTCCACTCACACCGCACATCATCAAAAACAAAACCAACAAGTTGCACCACTCTCATGTAATGCCGGGAGGCATGGTGCCCTGCGAGGGCCAGCCAACAGGCCGGGCAACAGCACTCATGTCTGTCTTGTCTGTTGCCTCTTCTACACAATCCATGTGCAACAGCTCAACTGCATGACTGAAAGGGGAAGCACCAACTAACGCCCAACACCTACTTGTGAGCGCGGCACAAGTTGGAAGTGGACTGTGAGAAAGCTTGAGCAGGGCGGCACAAGGTGGAACGGAACTATGAGAAGGTCCGCCCAACCTCTGTAACGAAGGAGGCCGGAGAGAACCTAGCTGGCGAAAGGCCCTAAAAATCAGGCGATCGAAAGGGGCCGCGAGCATTGTCAGATGTATCCCACAAAATCGCTCAAGCTAAGCCAACATCCATGGGTGTGGCCGTCGGCGAGCGGTTGTAGCGTCAACTCAAAAAAAACATGGCCACTTAAAAGCGCGCGGTAGCACAGCGCCAGCGTGTCCGATGTTTTGTCAGGGACAACATAAACTCTTCTTTAGACTACAGTGACGGGTGACTCTATCGAGGGCTTATATCAGGGGACCATGCATGAAGACCGGTTCTGCAGCGAAGTAAAAGCAGTGAATGGGGTACGTGCCACATCTTCTTGCCGGTGCTCGCAGCAGCCACAGAGCCTGCCTCCTCGGAATGACAATCGAACAGCAGGTCCTCACTAGCTTGGGATTCTCTTGGGAGCCTCTTACAAGGGGCATCTTACTGCTCTCTGTCGCCCGAGGCAGCAAAGCTTTGACGACGGGGGAGTCTGCATTGCCACAATGGCTGCCTGATGCCGAACAGCAAGAACAACAGAGATACAAGCCGACCCGCAGGGAGGATGTATGGTACTCGTAGATGGACTACACTAGTGCCGATTGATTGCTTGATTGATTGACTGATTGATTGATGGAGTGACTGAGTGAGTGAGTGAGTGAGCGAGTGAGTAAGCGAGTTAGTGAGTGCATTAGCGTCTGTGGTTCGAGCACGCTGAGCACGCAGCACTGCTCTCTGAGGCACTTACCAAGCGTGTGGCAGCACAGCGCCAACATGTCTGATCTCCCGCTTGGGCCGATGAGAGATCTTCTTCGCGGCTCCAGTAGCAGGGACTCTATGTGGAGGGGTTAGATCAGGGGACCATGCAGGAAGACAGCTGCCTCCACTCACACCTCACATCATCAAAAACAAAACCAGCAAGTTGCACCACTCTCATGCAACGCTGGGAGGCATGGTGGCCTGCGAGGGCCATCCCCAGCCAACAGTCCGGGCAACCGGTCGGGCAACAGCACTTAAGATGACCAGAGGGGCCGAAGTGGCATCGCAAGGTCTAGCTTTCTGTTCCGAGGGCTCACGACCCGGGACGCAAGGCAGCATGGGCTATGGCCGACGCATGGCCATCGGAAAAAGACGAGGTGGGGGCTGTTTCCTGGAGATTGGACAGTGCAGGGCAGAGCTACAAACTTGAGTACAAGACTATGAAAACTCCTTCTGCTCCTCTGTTCGCGAGCAGGGCGCGTTCCCCTTCCTTCAGGCCTTCAGGGGCTTGAGGTTCTGTCCGTGTCGGGACTGGCCCTGCACATCATCGAGCTGCCGACTTCAAAGCACAGGAGGATGTCTGCAACTGCAAGACGAGCGGCCAAACATCGCGCCGAGATGGCTAACGTCAGTTTCGGGTCAGTCAGACATACACTGGGCAGCACGTGGACAGGTGGACGCACCGTCCGATATCGGACAACAGGATCATGCAGAAGTCTGGTTGCCTCGCGGCCTAAACCCAGAAACCCTAAACCCTAAAGCCTAAACCCTAAAGCCCCAAAGCTCCATCTCGAACTTCAGACATCCAATCTCTCGCTCGATGCACGCTCACTCTGACTCTCCACCAGTGCCTTGAGGCTCGAGGTTCAAAAAGGGACTTCGCAGGACTTTCCCAAGAGAAGCTGTCCTTGAAAGAGGGGGTTCAGGGGGTTTAGGGTTTAGGGTTTTAGGGCTAGGGTTTTGTAGAACCGTTCTTTGGCATCCCGAGGGAAAAGGGGGGGGGAATGCCAGTGATACGACGTAGACGTCGGTGTTGGGAACCATCCAAGCATCGACATTCGGCTGCAGAAAGACATAAGTAGCTCCAGCCATACATCAACTTGGACTCAACCCCGGTTTTGTAGAGATAAACCGACGTGTTGCGCTGGAGCAGACTGGGTTCAAAAAGTCAGGAGCTTGGCAGAAGCACGAACCTGAAGTTGGATGGATTCAGCTGCAGCTTGCGGCTTAGGCAAGCCACTTGGACCAGGGAACTTGCAGGCCTCTCGCGTTGAATGCTGCCGGGAGTTTCATTCGTCACTGGGCGGTGCATTTGCAATGCATTGCAACTAGGGCTCCCCTGTGCTGGTCTGATGATGAAGTATGGAAGCATGGCCCATCTCTATTTGCTTGGGGTGGCCTCCCTGAGGAATCTAGGTTTCCTTGACTGCAGCGGCATAGGGACATGTAGAAGGATCAAATTTAGAGAAGGATTCGATTCTAATCTATTCCCCTCTCGGATAGGGCGAAGCCGTGGCATTCATTTGGCTTCAATCCGGAGTTCAACCTCTGAACCAAGAATGATGGCGCCGAGGACCTAAACCCGAATGGGAGAGCTGGCTGTGATTTGAACGAGAAGGCCTGGGGAGGTGAAGGATCTCGCTTCCGGTTGTTCGGATGTCTGGCGAACGGGCTGGAGCAACAGTTCTGTCCATCGTAGGCCCCCCATCGATCGCAGGAAGGGAGTCCCGGGCTTTCCAAAGAAAGGCCCGGTCACGACGGTCAGGAGCTCAGGCTCGCTGGGGAGGGCCTATACGAGACCTAGGACCTAAGTGAAAGAACATGGCAGGCACATGGCAATCTCTCAAATCTGCAGCTGTGGGATGCTAGCACCGGCCGTCTTGCAGAAAGCCCCTCATGTCCTTCTGCTGAGATTTGAGCGCAGGGGGCACAGTGGCTGGGAGTGCATGCGGTCCACCAAGGGCTTTGGGTAGAAGGTCTCGCTAGGCCACGGGCAAATCCACCACATCCTTAGCTGGGCTGCGAAAAGATAGCAGAACGAGGGTGGCAGGGTGCGTGTTTTTTTTTTCATCTCTAGGCCTGCGCGCAGACTGTGGCGTACAAAAGAAGTGTTCCTCATCGCTTCGAGCACACCACTCACGGACCAAGAAGAACTTCGAACTCAAACGTGCTAGCAGCTTGATGACCGTTCTCAAAGAGATGATGGATCTTGATTCAGAGCAGCTCTGGTCTAAGCTGAGCTGCCTCATCGTGGAATCCTGCACTGCGTGGACATCACCTCGTTACGCAAGCCTCGAGCAGAGAATGCTCGCGAGGAGCAGCACTGGCCGCCCCAGCAAGGCCATGGCAGCGGGGAGCCAGCCGGTGGAGCCTCAGCCACATGCAATTTTACGTGGTGCTCGCCCAGCCTCAAAACTCAAAGCCTGAGACACGCACGGAGTTGCTCCAAAAGCGCAGGCTGCGGGCTTCCCACGCTACACTTCGGATGCCCGAGAAAGAACAGAGAGCTCAAAAACGGCAGCGGGCCGCCGAACCTTGGCCTTCAAATGAACATCAACCAAGGGAAAAGAGCACAAGAAGGCGAGCAACAGAAAACAGGAGCATGCACAAGGATGCTGCAGAAACAACCAAAAAGGGGCGCATCTCCACTTTCTGCGCTTCACGTCTCCATGTTGCTACTTCCTATGGCTTTCCGTCGTGTTCAAGTGAGACCTCTTCTTCTGCAGAGACTGCAGCGAGGAGCTGATCTCAGCCAGCAACGGGTCAGACATGCGGGACACTCTGGACAAAATGTGTGCCTTGCTGGGCAAGGCTCGACGAAAGCTAACCCCAAATGCAGTAGCAAGTTCTGAGTTCTGACATGCGCTGATTGGATACGGTGTCTCCACCCATCACGTGCTCATATCCGCCCTCTCCGCAGGCACCAATTCTCCACACACGCTGTTTGCGGATTCGATTCTTTTGATCTGCAGCCAGCGCCTTTCTGATGGATCAAGACTGGCGTTGATGTACCGCATGGAGCTCGCCCCAAAGTCGCACCAACTGAAGCTTGCCTCACCTGTGGCTCTGTCTTTCACATAGACCAAATTAGCTCCGTGAGCATCAGGGTGGATGAGCTCCGTGGTGACTGCCATTGAAGCGATGTCGTGTTTTTCGCCCTATACAAAAAACAGCCACCATCAGCTCTGTCATCCACTTGGAAGCTGAGTGTTGCCGTCTGCAAGCCGTAAGCAGGCCAACCACTTTCAAAAACGAGCGGAAAGCGGTGTCTTGCTGACAACACACATAAAAACACTCTGTTTTGGGCATTTGGATGCCAAAGGCCATTGGATGCCAAAGGCCAGCCCTTGCAACCAGGACTTGCTCCAGGTTTCTCGTTTCGGGAGGCTGCGGAGTACCACCAGGCCGGGAAAATACCTTCTGTTCAGCTGGTTCAGCGCCCATTGTAAAGCTCTGTCTGGCTGCATTGTGAAGGAAGCCAACTGACTGAAACAGTGCCCGAGCAAAAAGTTTTGGACACGCCAGCCGCCGTTCCGTCGATATTGCAGTTCCTAAACCGCTCGAGGTCGACACATCGGTTGACCTGGCACCTGCCAAGAGCCGTCGGGAGGCATGCTGCGATCAGCACAGATGCGAACCAAATCAAAGCCATTGCGGGAGAGGCAACTCGGAACCTAGCTTGACAAACTCATGCCAAAACACTGTCAAAGAGGAATGCTGAATGCAGGACAACAGAGGCGTGTGTCTACTTTGGCCTTGAGCCAGCGCCGTCACCGCCGCAGACATGCTGCATGCACAAAAGCGACACGTGTGCGAAGCCCTTGCAGCACACAAGAACTCAGTGGCCTCGATTGGGTTTTGCGCCCCTGGGCCGCTGCTGTGCAATGTCTTTTGTCCCCGCGTCCCCGCGTCCCCATCGGGAGCCTCCGGGAGGAAAATCCAAGCCGGTATCCGCCCGGCATCCTCTCACTTCGAGTGGTTTTTAAAGTACCCAAAGCCTAAGCATGGCTTCTGTACTTAAAGGACACAGAAGCCTCAGGACTCCTGACTCATTGCCGGCGCCGAGGAAGCGGCGCACAGGAGAATTTGAGTATTCCGCTTCCCGGCGAAGGCCATCTCCGTCTTGGTCCGCTTCTCCACCGCTTCAGCAGATCGCCGCAGTTCTTTCGACGCTTGGCGCCGCTGCTGGGCTCTCTAAGGCGGCGCCTAGGCTCTTCAAGCCACAGCTTTGCTGCCGAGTGGGCGCTGGCCATGGCGCTCCACTGGTTGCGTTGCATGTGCCAAAGAATAAAAAACAGCGAAGCAGCAGCAGAGGTGGGCCTCTTCAGATTTCATAGGGTTTTATGAGGGCTCTGGGGCTCCACCGTGAGGGTTTCCACCAGCATCGAGGCAAACTCAAGCCCATAACTAGTCGCCTAATCTTGCCTTGAGCCTGAAACTGGCCGGATGCACCTGTGGGGTTGCCGCGTGTGTTGGTAGACGTGGATATATCATGCCACATCGGCAGAATCAATGACAAAGAGGAGCACAACCTGCAATCACAGCTCCCAAAGCAATGTGAAGCGGAAGAGACTTCACGTTGCGTGCTTGCGTGCACCTGCCCCCACACCTCAAGCTGTGTCTAAACATCGGTCTCTGTTTTGATGCATGCCTCGCTCGGCGCGGTGATCTCGGCAAAGCGATAGGCTCACATGGCGAGATGAGAAATGGCCTTCCAGTCCGGCATCGTATTCTCTGCCAGCCTGAAAACGATCGTCCCAACGACGGCTACTACAAGCGTCGCGATGCCAACGGGTAACAGGAAGGCAAAGGCGGCCCAGACGCAAAGGCCCCCCATGGCAAAGCAGATAAAGGCGCCGAC